>CAUYRH010093744.1:0-21183 GCA_963574655.1 Perodicticus potto
ACATGGATGGAGCTGGAACATATTCTTCTTAGCAAAGTATCTCAAGAATGGAAGAAAAAGTATCCAATGTACTCAGCCCTAATATAGAGCTAATTTATAGCTTTCATATGAAGACTAAAACCCAATTATAGCACAAGAATACAGGGAAAAAGGAAAGAGAGGGGAGGGAGGAGGATGGCTGGAGGGAGGGCAATTGGTGGGATCACACCTACGGTGCATCTTAGTAGGGTACTGGTGAAACTTATTAAATGTAGCGTATCAATGTCTTTATATATTGATTAAGAAAATGCTATGAGGGCTATCTCTCACAGTACAATCAAAATGTTTCTGATTGTATATGAAGCACATTCTGACCTATGATTGCACCAATGTACACAATTATGATTTAATAAAATTATTAAAAAAAAATAAACTAGAAAAATGAAGAAATAAAAGAAAAAAAGAAAAGAAGAATCTTTAAGGAAAATGTTGAAATTAAAAACAAAACAACAATAATGAAAACAAACAAACAAACAACAACAACAAAAAACCCACAAAACCAAACCAAAAAACAAAGCAGTATATATATATATACTGATATATGCTGATATTGTCTGGGCAAGAGGTGATCTTCTGGAGTATGATATGTTAATCACAATGTTGATACGGCTGAACAAAATGGAGACTGGAGGCCTCTAATGATTTCTCAAACCCCACAGGGTGGAGAGCTTAAATCCTCAGAACATACATTTTAAATCCAACAAGCCTGGTTACTAATGAGAGTTATTTAACACTGTTGTATACCAAGTTGTATCCTCTAAAATATGGGGATAATAATATTGCCGATTTTTTAGAGTTTTATAGATTTTTTTGTCACATAGAAAGTACTTAATAAATAAAAAACTATTATTATTATTTATAATCATATTTGTTATTCTTTTTAGAAGGAGGTAAACTAATAGGAAGCTAATGCAAACAGGGTCATGACAGACAAGAAGAGGGAAAACCAGAGAAATTGTGAGAAGATAGGAAACGTCATTTTCACGAGCTGTTTGCATCCATAGGAAAGGGCATCAGAGAAAATAGCCCTTCAGGAAGAAGTGAGTTTTTTCCTCACTCACTTTCCCTCTGGAAGAGGAGGGAAATTGGTTTAATATTAAGAATTACCTGCATGACAGAAATTGGAAAGGGGAACACATAGAACTGCTGTGAGCTTAGGAAGGAAGGATGTGGAGATGAACTGCATAAAACTAAAATATCTGATCACAGCCTGTGCTAACTAAGTACCAACGGACGATGCCTCTAGGCGGGATTTAGGAATTGTTAATGATGATAAAAACACCATTTAGTTTTTTGAATATACAATTTACTTTTCTTTCTCTTTGCCTAAAGTGTCAAATGAAGCATTCATCTTTTTATTTCAAAGAATCCCAGCATCCTTATTCCTCTCTGTCCTGCTGACCCTCACAACTGATTTAGGCCTTCCTAGTCATCCTATGATAGACAAAATCACCTAGCTTTTCCTGACTTCCTTCTACTTTAAACTGGCAAATGTAGTGAGTACAAGGAGTAAATTCGTATATGATTAGTATGTATCTTCATTATGCTGAATGTCTTGCATATATTGCTCTTTTCAACTACGTGGTAAATTCCTAGAGTAACAGCAACTCCAAAACTTTATTTTTGTGTACTCTGCCTAGCAGAGTTGATAGAGTAATAAATTCTTATTAGATCACTGCTTCAGAAATGTTTTGAAGTAGACAAGTCTGTTGCAAGAATTTTGCTCAGCAAATAATCTGCTTCACAGCCTTAGAGTTTAAGCAGTTGATTATATGATAGCAAATGATTACTGGCAATAACAAAAGTAACTGAAACTAAACTATCTTGACAGTCAAAATCAGAAGTTTCCCGTATTTTCATTGACTTCAAGAGTTTCTATTTTTTTTTTTTTACGTAGCTGCAGAAGCTGTGAAGAGTTTCCATTTTTGTATCTTTGCTTTTGTTGTCAAATAAGTGTTCTCACCTTTGAAAAAAGCCAATGAGATCTCAATGCAGTATAATGCCTGTGTGCCAAATGAAGGTTTTTGTTTTTTTTAAGTGTGGAGGAGTTTTGATCATAGATATCTGCTCAAGAGACAAACAGAATCCTTGATGCTTAAGCGACTGGTGCCAGCACAACAATCCCTCGGTGTATTCTCTGTGTGGCCCCTACATCAAATGCAGACATTCATGATTCAGTATGTTTTCCTTTTGGCTGCCAAAGTTGATCTGTTTCTTGATGTGTTATATCTAGGTTTGGGACTGGAGATGAGAACAGAATATTCTCTTCCTCATTTTTCTGTTTTTGTTCTGCTTTAATATCTGTCAAGCCCTTGTGTACGTAACGATCTTTGGTATCATTGGGGTAGGCAGGTAGGTGTAACTTTGGCTGATTAGGAAGAAGCATGCACAACATAATTCACATAGTTTTCTGATTCCAGTTTGTTTTGGGAAATTTTTTACTCAATAGCTTAAAGACGTTATCACAGGGAAGAGCGTGCAGATAGTTCTGTGTTGATAGACTAATTTGTAATGTGCAACTGTGAGTAAGCAGTCAGGTACAGATTCTTCACCTGCAGTTCTCCTCTGCTAGGAGCATCTCCATGTCCTGTTTCATACATCCTGCCTTGAATATACAGTTGAAGGACTTCCTAGGCAAATGGATAGTTATTTAAAATATACCATTTTGCATCTCTGTGCCCACTGACTTATCCTTGCATATTTTTTTGCTGTGTACCCAAACCACACTTAGAGTTCCCCCAAAGTACCTGTAGCTATTGTAACCATTACTGGAGACTTCGGTAGCTTAAAAAGAGAAATCAGTATAATTGAGTCCTAATTAGCTTACTCATCTCTTATGCAATTATAATCATATTTTGTTATTAAAGCAGGGACAGATTACACCGTTCTCTTGCCTTTTGTACTTTCAGAACACTACTTTTCAATTCACCAGTCCTATAGCCTAACAGCCCTGTGGCTGACACAAGGAGAATTCTAGTCAGGCCAGTGTTTGCATAATGAGTAATTTGACTATCTTTATTCAGTGACTCACTTTCTTGTAAAAGTACCTGGACTTGCAGAAGTAAATTGGCTTTTATAATAGTGTATAGTGGAGAATAGGTATGGGGAGAGTGAGAAGGAGGTCAGGGGTTTAGGATATGTAATGGGTTTCCAAAAAGTTGTTGCCATACTTTTAGAAGTGCAAACGGTCCACATTAAGTATCTGTCATGATTTCCATAATGTATGCATTGTAATAAAAATATTTACTGTGGAAGTAGTACTGTTTGTTAGTTTTCATATTTAAGCCAGTAGAAGAAAAAATTGGGAGGAAATTGGCAACAATTTATTGCAAAAAAAAAGCAGTTGGGTGGGAAATTGGCAAGAAGTATAAAAAAGTTGGGAGGGAACTATTAAGCAGAAAACAACTGTGTGAAGAATAAGTTTTATCATGCAGATACCATATGACTAATTAAATTTGAATTTGACCTTCTAGTCTCTAGGTCTGATCAAATGAATCTGTAAGAACTTGAAGCATAACCTTTGGATGGTCAATCCACCACTGTAGGAGAATTCATAAATGTTCAGTGGTGAGAACTGAAAAGAAAAAGGTGCCATAGAAACTAACATTTACATTCAGTAGCAGCAAAGATATAATGGGCATACAGAACAGTTATTTTGAAAGACAACAAACTGTGTCTTAAACCAGAAAACCACACTAAATGACTGTACCTTGAACAACATATAGTTTTCTATTGATGGGTAATAAAGTTGGAAAGCACTGGTACTTATTTAGCAAGAACCTTTAAAAAAAATCTATTGAACCAGAGGAAAGAGGAATGTTATAGCATTTTATGGACTAAACTTCCATTTTATTTCATTGATCCCTGGAACTTAAAAATAAATACTGGGTAACATCTGTGGACAGAAAATATATGAATTGGTCATTGAATCCTCACTTTCCACTTAGCGAGTGGCATCTCTGCAGTCAAAGGGAAAATATGCTGAACTCCCAAAGTGTGCGCTAGGCCTTAGGAGTTAAGATCACACTTCTAGAAGTAATTATTAGCATAACAAATGAGAGTTATGTTTCTAAAACCAAAATAGCCCTAGGTCTCCTTGCCCCCATCCCCTGTAGGATTTGGGTAGTCAATGGGACAGTATGAATATAGTCATAACTGTATGGGACCAAGGTATCTTGTGAATAATGAAACTAAGATATTTTAGCCAGGCCTTCATATTTAAAACACAACATAAAAAATCATCAAGTTTTCCAATGGTAAAAGCTATATCGTATCATACATATGCCTGATGTTTCATCCGTCTTAAAGACCTGGGATTCTAGACTTGGTGCCCATACAGTTTTCCATATTGAAGAGATGTTTAATTTATGATCAAGAAATGGCTGGCATGATGGGTCATGCCTATAATCCTCACCCTCTGCAGAGGCTGAGGCAGATGTATTGCTTGTGGTGAGGAATTTGAGACCAGCCTGAGCAAGAGTGAGAGCCTGTCTGTGCTGAAAATAAGAAACAAAAATGATCTTGCACTTATGTTTTAATAGAACGTTAGCACGAAAAGGACCTCAGAAATCTCTGGCTAAAGCTTAACATCTGTTCTGGACATCTCACTAGATTTCTGATTAGAGTCATAGAGAAATAATCCCAAAGACCTTCAAAGGAAGGAAACACTGGAGTTTCTAAAACTTGAGTACAAGTATTCTCCAGATAAAATAGCCCTTGAATGAGCAGATTGTATTCCCATTATTGCCCTTCAGAATCAAGTCTATAATACTACTTTTCATTTATAAGGTTTAGTTACCCTTGATTCAGATGGATAAATTAAAAATTTTGATTTCAACAAATATTTGTTGAACTCCTTCTATGGACACAGCACTGTGTTAGGTGCTTAATGACTTTATGACTTACAGACATTTTGGGGAAGAATATATATATATGTATATATTTTGTCTTATATGTATAGATAGATAATATATATATTAATTTAGTAAATATTTATGAGTGTAAACCTTTAACTAGAAAATACTCCAAACTCTTGAGATATATGGATGACCAACACATAATCCCTGTCCTCAAAGGACTTTCATTCTAGTGGAGAAGTTGAACAAGTAAAAACCAGTGCAGTTTAATAAGTTCTATGACATCCATCAATATATAGTACTTGTGTGCGTTTAGAGAAGTACCACTTAAACATGTTTTAGAAGGTCAGGAAAGGTTCCCCTGGAGGAAGGGGCATTTAAGCTGAGAGATGATGGATAAGTAGGAGTCATCTGAGTGAAGAACAGGGAGAACACTTCAGAAAGAGAACAGACTATAAAGACCTGGAACCAAAAGAGAATATTGATATCAGGGAGCTGTAGTCAGTTCTGCATGGCCGGGGTGCAGAATGAAATGAGCTGGACCCAAGACAGCACTTTGCACTTTGGGGAGTAATAGGTAGTGCAGTAAAGCTGGGGTCTGGAAAAGGAAGAGCTATGAATGGGGAGAGGATATTAAGAACAGTAAGAGCTACTCTCTTAGCAATTTTCATGTGTAGAATGCTTTCTCATTGACTATGTCATTACCTGTAGTCAGCATGCTGTGCAGGCACTCTCCAGAACTTACTCATACTGTCTAACAGATTTGTACCGTTTGAGCAATGTCTCCCATTCTCCTCCACTCCCCATGCCAACTTTCTCTCTTGGGCAGTAGGGTATATAGTGGTGCCATTTGCTAAGGCAGGGTGGTAAAGTGAAAACAATGTGCTCCATTTCCAAAGGGAACCATCCAGGAGCCTTGCCTGGGTCTAGAGCTTGAGAGAAATGTTTGGGCTGGAGACAGACAGGAGTGCTCAGCCTAGAGATTGTAAATGATGTCACAGGAGTGAATGATCTCACCAAAAGAGAGTCCAGTGAGAGAGGACTGAACTGAGGACAGATCACTAAGGAGGATCAATACTTGGGAAGGTATACAGAGAAAAGGGGGCCTGTGAGGGAGACCAGTGTGGAGACTAAGGGCCAGGAGGAAAAAAATCCAGGAGTGTATGATGTCACAAGGGAAGGAAAGATCGCTTTAAGTGATGGGGATTACTCAGTAATTACACCTGCTTTGGTGACATCAAATAAGATTCATAAGAACCCATTAGATTAATTTCCTTGATTTTACACAATCTTGTGCAAATCAATAGGGAAAACATGCCCAATAGTGAAAAATGGGCAAAGTATATAAGCAGACAATTCTCTAAAATTTCAAAGCTATTTAGCATGTAGAAAGTGCTCAATCCGATTCATAATTAAAGAACAGTAAATTAAAACAACAGTGATGATGTCTAAATAATAAGAAGGGAGCTGGAGGAGAGAGAGCCGTGGCATAATCAGTACAGAAGAGAAAAAGGATGTCTTTGAGCACAAGGAGACAGAAACCATGAAATATGTTTGGAGGATGAGACTCAGGGAAGTACACCCTCTTTTGATGATGTAGGATGAATAAAGAGAAGATATTTTGGATGCAAATGTTGAGTTAGAGTATGATAGGAAGTCGAAGGACTTCATATACAGTCATTCATTCAAAATTATTTATTGAACAACTATTGTGTGTCAACTATTATTCTAGAAGCCAAGGACACAGTGATAAACAAGACAGCTTCAGAAATGATCCAGGTAACCAAAAACACTTGTACACCATAGCATTTTGAAATAATAATAATTAAAAAAAGAAACAGTCAAACTGTATTCCAAAGTATTGTACCAGCTTACACTGCACAAGCAATGTATAGAAGTCCCACTTGCTCTACATCCTGGCTAACACTGGGAATAGTCAATCTATTCAAAAATTTTAGGCATTGTAATAAATGTGTAGTGGTTTAAATTTGCATTTCCCTAACAAATGATGCTGAAATCTCTTCATGTCCATATTTGTGATCCATTTATCGCCTGTGATAAAATGCTTATTCAAAAAAACCAGACAGTTCCTACTCTCATGTAGCTTTCATTCTCTTTAGAGAAGACAGGTTCTGAATAGGTAAGAAAAAAATCAATAACACTTTTTTTTAGTATTAAGTGCAGTAAAAACAATAAAAAGAGTGTGATGAATAGAGTGACAGGAAGGCTGCTTTCCTGGACTTCTTCATTCTCTCTCCTGGCGTCCTAACTACTCCTTTGTTTGTGCCATTTATTTTTGTTTGTATTTCCAGTGTAGTACTCATCACTTCATTATAGAGTCATTTCCCTAATGAAGGGTGGTGGTCCCAGGAAAATAAGAGACAAAAACAAAAAAGAGGTAGCAGGACAGAAGGTCTTCATTTTGCTTTCCTGTTCTCTATCACTGGTGAAATACAAACCTCATACAGCACTTTAGCTGCAGAGGAGTTTGGGAAGCCTGGTGTTTACTCTTCTAGCCCTGGGAGCACAGGAGAGTACCCCGGGAGGAAAACAATTGGGCCTACAGGGTCCCCTACAATTGCTTTTCTTTATTGGGGAAATGCCATAATCGAAACAATATGTTAGGAAGATTCATGTAGTGTCAATACCTAACCTGGAGGGGCATGATGAAGATAGTGCGGTTAGAAGTTTATAAAATATCACTGTTCCCATTATAAAGAAAAATGGGTGAAAACTTCAGACTTGTTCAAGATCAAATGTCTCATAATTGGTGGGACTGGTGACAGCATCCAAATCTTCTGTACTCACCTTTTTGCTGTGCCCTGTTAATGTTGCATCTTAGAAAAGAAATTCTGTCTTATAGTCTAATTACTTGTCCTTTGAACATTGCTGACTTTAGTTAGAGCTTTAGGCTAGTTAATTTCACTATGATTATATTGGATTACTAAACAATAAAGACTATAAATTTGCCATTTATATGCAAGATTATAATGACAAAGATTAATGAACTAAAGACATAGAGAATTCCATGACATAATTTTGAAAGATGTTTGCAGGATATTTGTTTTCATACAAATGATGCCTTCAAGCTACCATAATCGTAAATAGATGGATCTTAGGATGATTGCTCATTCTAAAACACTTAACATTTAAATAAGTCAGGAGATTTCTTTCCAGATCTTGTTTCAAATTATCATCTTTTTTCCTCTGCCCTTGGGCAAAATCTCTTCTTCTTGCATCTTAACCTCAAATTTAAACTCTAGGAGTCCAGGTAGATGGGCAGTCAGCACGGGGTGGTTGAAAATCTGTTCAGAGGAAGTTGAATAATTCGTGTTCCAAAGTCAGCTCTTGAGAGGATAAGGGCAAGGTAGGAACTTCAGAGGTAAGTGTGGGTAGGGAATGAAGCCCATTTCTTAAGGTACTGAATTACAAAGCAGGAGACTTAGTTGCAAAGGACCTGGAAAACATGTTAGGAAATCCAGCAGGACCAGGTTCAAGATGATGTGTAAGGTACCAATGAAGTGAAGTACTGAGAAAAGAGTTCTTTGACAGGGAGTAGCTTTGTCTCAGCATTTTGGGTGGGCAAATCTAGAGGAGATAGTTAAGGAATTTGCAGCTCCTAAGTGCCAATTTCTTAGACCAATTGAGTCAAAATCATTGAGAGAGCTTTCAGAAACTAGATTTTTAAGGGTCATTTGAGAGAGTTTATAATCTTGGATCCAGAAATCTATGGTTAAATGCGTCTCTAAGGTAGAGGCAGATTAAGACAAATAAGATTCTTTGTTTTGGGGCAGTGCCTATGGCTCATCGAGTAGGGTGCGGGCCCCTGTAGTCCCAGCTACTTGGGAGGCTGAGGCAAGAGAATTGCCTACGCCCAGGAACTGGAGGTTGCTGTCAGCTGTGTGATGCCACGGCACTCTATTGAGGGTGAAAAAGTGAGACTGTCTCTACAAAAAAAAAAAAAACTTCTTTTTTTAAAGTGTCTTTTCTAACTTCACCTCATTAGGGACACTTACCAAAAACACCTCAAATCACTGCACTCTGTAGCTGTTCTTTTGCAAATGCTTGAGTTATTAGTTTTCCTTAACAAATATAGGCCTACACCCATACAGAAATAAAATCTAAAGAGGCTTAGAGGTATCAGCAGAGTTACATGTATACTCACAAGTTCATACATATACTATGTGTAACTGAATATTAAACAAGAGTTTAATATTGAGGACAAAAAGACTATATAAAATGTATCATATTAGTACTTTTCATACTCTTTTGGTTGAGTTCAGTAATAATTATGGTGGAATATGAGTTTTCTGCTCTAAATTTCGTAACTATCAGTGAAGGAAAATCTTTTTCATTTAAGTTGAATAAAAGTTCTTACTTCTTATGTTTTCTAACAGAGATGAATCTTTAGCCAGTATTTCTATATATAGCTATTTGGAATCATGCTTGCCTTAGGTCCACAAATGCTGTTTCCTAATAAATGGAACCTCAAGTTTAATTTATAAATTTATCAGTGTCTGGTTTCTGTTGATATATGTCACATAGAGCTACAGCACCCTTAAATACATGTTCACATGTACAATAGCTATGTGCAAAATGTTGTTTCATCCTTTGTTTATATCTCTAGTACTTCTTGGCTGTCCTACATTCTCTCATGCTCTCTACCCATTCCCTCTGCTTCCCCCACATGGATTTTCTGCACCCCTTTCCCCATTTTCCTTGAGCATTAATCTCAATACAAGTGCTTAGTAATTAGTAAATACTAGTGACTATGACCCACCCAATGATTCACAAAGATATACTTTATTGAATGGCATTACTTCTGAAGTTCATGTTTCTTTAACCCAAGTTTCTCACCAGCCTCCCTTACCACAAGCATCCATATTGTCAAGGTTATTCCAAAGAATGATAAGCCAGCCATAAAACAAGGTTTATGGTTATTTTCCTATCTACAAAGTCACAGGAAGCTCAAATGTTCTCAGTAAATATTGCAAAATTACACAGAACCATTAAATGTAGTACTCCGCCCTTTCTTTAAAAAGTTCTCTAACACTCTACACTTTGTATCATTGCCCTGTTGTATGTGCCAGTCAGACTTAATGAGCTTAATATTAGCAATTCCTCCGTAACAACACTGTTTATTTGGTCCAGTTGAGTAATGCTAAGGTGATGAAGTTAAGTTGCTTTAAAAAAATTAAATATTTATGTGGAAAGTGCATATATTACATTGGGGGTGTTATACACTCCTTAATAATAAAACAAGCTAATCTTTATTGCACACTCATTATAGTATTACTTTGACCCTCTCCAGTACTCTTTATCTAAGTATTTTTCAAGTGCTTTACAACCTCAAACAGACCTAGTGTGTTGTATGCACAGAATCCTTTGAAGTTAACATTTGCCTTTCGGACCAGCATGTTGTAAAGGCAGTCAACCAGAAGAACAAGTATCTAGATGAGCAGCTCAAACACTAATAGGCGTAGTAATCATAAGTTAAAATGCCAATAGATAGATTTATGGGTCCTGTCTGAATTCTCCTGAGTAAGAGTAGAGCCAACATTTTTGCTCCCAGGTGATTCTTATAATTGATCCAAGGACCACACACGAAAAGCTAGGGCTACAGATATTTGATTTTCTCTGTAAATAAACCATGCTGAGAAAATTGTTAAAAATTGAAATTGAAATGGCAGTGGAGGAGGGTTTGAAAGAGAGGGTTTCCAGTATCTTTTTCAACAAGAGAATTAATTGAATGCAATATTAAAAAAGTTATATTTGATTTAAGACTAAGATTGTTTTTATTTAAATCTCCATAGTTAATTTTTATATTAGAGGTCTAATAGTATCCAGTGTCATAATTCCAATTAATGATTTCTCCCAACAATTTTTGTGGATGACTTGGACAGGCCCCAAGGGATGGTGCAGTATAAGCAAAGAGAATAGAATTTGTCTCTGTATATAAGGCTCTCTAAGTAGTACATGCGCTCATAGTGTAGCTTGTTAAAAACTCATGATAGCACCAAGTACCATAACTCTTTTTTAGATTAAACTTTCACAGAAGGGAAAATCTACCGTGAAAACCAACACCCTTAAGATAAATATATTGCCAGATTTGAGTGCCCTTAGTAGTCAGCAAAGATAAATGTTTAACAGTGCATACAAACAAAGTGCTTTATGTTAAATAGAGAAAGCCAAACACAAAGAAATCTACACATGAACAATAAACTTGGTAATCACAACAGGTATTCACATTAATAGCAGGATATGGGTATTACTAATGTATTTGGTTTTAAAATAATGGGCTTAATCACAATTCTCAATTTACCTACTCAATTTACTCAATTTTGTTTCATTTTGGTCTCAGAAGCTTCATATTAATTATGTTCCCTGAGATACTTGTTAAAGTTGTCGAAATATACACATTTCTTTTCATACATGATTTCAGTCCAGAAAAGGAGGCCAATTACACTGGCTTAGAACATCAAGATTTTCAGATGCAAGAATCTTTTATTCTCTTACTTTCTAAAGATAATTTCTATCAGTAGCATCTATTCTGGACAGGAAACTTGTGTGACAACATTGCTTTATTCTTTACTGCATTGTTTGGGGCTTGGATAAATTCTCAAAAGGACTCTCACCCATCCTTCTCACAATCATTCTTCCACAAAATGTCAAGCTTTAGGCAGTCACTATTATGAATGTGATATGTATATTTCTGATCCATTTAAATGTATTTATACCCATACATACCTATGGTTATTGATGAACAATGTTTAGTAGTTTGTGTGGCTTTAAAATTTATATAAATGGTATACTTTATACATACTATTCTTCACCTTGCTTTCTTAGCTCCTATTACCTGTTTGGGATCTGGCTATACTGCCTTGATATGTAGAAATCTACTTCATTCTTTTTTTACCTGCTGTATTGCACTATTAATGGGTCACATTTCATTTATTCTTTCTGCTGCTAATGAATATTTAGATTGTCCCAGGATTTTACTCAATACTGCAAAGAAAATCTTTGAGTATTTCTCCTTTGTATGTAGGCAAGAGTTTCCTGGTTTGTATATCTTACAATTGAATTGCAAGGCCATAAGTTATATGTACACATTTAAAATTTCACTAGATACATTCAAATTGCACTTTAAGGTGGTTTTAGCTATACTAATTTGTAGTCCTGTCAGCTGTTTGAGTTCCCACTTCCACATATATTTGAAGGTGCTTGTTATTGGCAGATAGTTTTATTTTCGTCATTGTTCTGTACATCAGAATGTCTGTTATTCAACCTCTATTGTTCTAATTTGCAGTTCCCTGGTTATTTGTGAAATGATATATATTTTCATGTTAATCATTCTGATTTAATATCTTTTGATCATTTTGTTTTGTTTTGTTTTTGGTAAGTTATTGTGGTAGCCATGAGATGTGCCTTACAGACCATTGCTACAGGGAATATAATTGAAGTTGCTATGTATTAAAATACTTCACTGCGTTTGTCTTGAGACTTCTCTTAATGAATGAGTATAGAAGGGATACTAAAGCAGATATGTATTTGGGAGGCATGAGATTTCTTTATTAGCTGAGTTTCAGCTCACAAACGATTTTGCTAAACCTTCCTTAGACTTCACAGTTTAGGTGACTTTGCTAACAACTTCTCCTTCATTCAAGGACTGAATTTGCATTGAGGTATCCCAACCATTCCTGCCTTCTTCCCTGTTTCCTATAGGTATTTCTTCTAATAAAATCCTAGCACATTTAATACCGTTTTGGCTCCTGCAACTTGGAGGACTTCAACTAACATTGTTATCTATATTGCATTACCATCCTTTAGTGTAGTGTCTTTTGTTGTAGAGAGTCTTTTAAGTTTCATGTGGTTAATTTCATCCATATTTTCCTTTAGGACTTGTACTTTTATATTTCTAATACATCCTTTCTAACAAAAACCATAAATATATTCTTCTATATTCTCAATATTTTAAAGTTTCATTCTACAGATAATTTGAACTAATTTTTATATATGATGTGAGTTAGGAATATAATTTCTTTTCCATATGGAAAGCCATTTGTCTCAAGATAATTTTTTTGAATAGTCTCTCTTTTTTCTACAAATTGTCATTTTAAACACCATTATACTAGGTTCTGATTTATTCATGGGTTTGTTTGTGGAATACTGTTGCCTTTTATATCCAAGAGTTTTGCGTACATGGATTCAACTAATCATGCATTGAAAATACTCCAGGGAAAAAAGCATCTATTTTGAATATATACATACTTTTTGGTCATTATTCTCTAAACAATACAGTATCACAGCTATGTACATAAATTTTACATTTTATTAGGTATTATAAGTAATCTAGGGGTGACTTAAAGCATATGGGGGATATGTATAGATGATATGCAAATATTATGCCATTTTATATGTATAAGGAACTTGAGCATGGATGTTGGCATCTGCAGGGAGTCCTGGAACCAGTCCTCCACAGATACTGAGAACAACTTTATTTATTCTGTCATCTATTTGTATCTACTTTTAAAACAATAATAACTTCATTATTTAACTTTGTTTATTATGTAGAGACAGGGAATTTCCCCTGGTGAGGTATCATAGTATCTCAGCTGGCCATAAAAACAAGTGAGGGCCAGGATCAGGGAGGCTGGGCAGGGGAAGGCACAGTGGATCTCCCACGCATGGAGCGAAAGCTCAGCTCAAGCCTGCTCCTTCGTTAAGTTGTCCTCTGTTTCTCCACGAGATTGTAGCCTCTTGAAGTCAGATGCTATCTCTTAATCATCTCTGTGTTACCCAAAATACTTCATTCACTGCTTGGAACATATACACCTACAATAATTTAAGCCCGTTCTGTCTCCTAAAGCATAGAGCAAATCAGAGTCTTCCCTTTGCTTTTGAGAACCTCACAGTCTTTGAGGGTAGAAATGTGTAAGGACAAGAAGAAAACAGATGATGCAAGGAACAGAAAGGCATGGCTGTCAGGGAAGCCATCAGAGACTTTACAGAGGACACTAAATTTATATTGATCTTGAAGGATTTTGTCAGATGAAGAAGTAGAGGACAGGCATTTTAGACAGGATGAACAGGAGATAAAGAGCATAGAATGATGGAAAAAGGTAAGTTTGGAGAACTATAAAACTTCAGTGTGGCTCCAGGGCAAGGTGACTACAGGGGAGACTGGGCTGAAGTCTGAAGAGGGAAGCTGGGAAAAATCTTGTATGTGCAGGTTTGGACTTTATTCTAGAGTGTACCTGGATCCAATATATATGTTTTGTGTTGTTTTAATTTAAGCAGGGTGTGACATGATCAGCATGAATGAATGAACAACTTGAATTGTTTAAAATAAAGTGGATCAGAGAGTTTACTGTCTTTAAAGTTATGCTTCAACCAAGCTATGCTTTATCAACTTACCAAAGAATGTGCATTTCCGTATTTTAGGGTCATGGGACATTATTAATCATTAATAAGCATTATTGATAAGTCACTGTTATGTAATGGGATTGAAGAGGATAAATCTTTGGAAAGTGGGACAACTAAATTCTTCTGAATTCCATATCTTCCATACATTTTACTTTTATAATAAGATAAGAAGTGGTAAAGTACAGAAAGAAAATCACATCCCCTTTCACTTATGCAGGATACTCTGACTTAGATGATTGACTGTTATTATGTTAACAGGATTAAAGAGGATAAATCTTCAGAAAGTGGAAAACCTGAGCCCTTAAGAACTCTGTATCTTCCACATATGTTTTACTTTTGTGATAAGAAGTGGTAACCTAATTCAGAAAGAAAATCACCATCCCCTTTTACTTATGGAGGATACTCTGTCTTAGAGCTGTAATAGTGGGTGATAGGGAATATATGCATATGTGCATATGTCTGTATACATAGTATACACATGTACATAATAAACATATGTGTATATGCATATATACACATGTGTGTGCACATATAGATATGTAAATTCAAGAATATATACAAATGTATACAGCCATATCATTGTATAATTGATTCTTTAACAACACAGGTTTCAATTGCGAGCATCCACTTATGCAGCTTTTTTTAAATTTCAAAATAATATGATGGTACAAATGTTTAGGTTACATTTTTTCAATTATAAGGCAAAGTTCAAATTGTAGTTGAGCCCTTCACCCAGGGGGCATGCTGAATACCCTCACATTGTGCACATTAGGTGAAATCTCCTCAATCACCCTCCCTTTTCTCTTTCTCTTCTCCCTCCAATCCCCTCCCTTGCTAGACTATATTTGTGTTTTATCATTTGCGTGGGTGTGTAATTGTTTATATATTGGTTTAATATTAGTATTGAGTACACTGGGTATTTCTTTTTCCACTCTTGAGATACTTTACTAAGAAGAATGTGTTCCAACTCCATCCAGGTAAACGTAAGAGATGCAAAGGTCTCCATCTTTTCTTATGGTTGAATAATACTCCATGGTATACATATACCACAGTTTGTTATTCATTCATGGGTTGATGGGCATTTGGGTTGTTTCTATGACTTGGCAATTCTGAACTGAGCTGCAGTAAATATTCTGGTGCAAATGTCTTTGTGGTAAAATGATTTTTGTTCTGAGTAGATACCTAGTAATGGAATCATGGAATCAAATGGAAGGTCAACTTTTAGCTCGTTAAGAATTCTCTATACTTCTTTCCATAAAGGTTGTATTAGTTTGCAATCCCACTAGCAGTGTAGAAGTGTTCCCTTCTCTCCACGTCCATGCCAACATCTGCAGATTTGTGATGTGGGCTAATCTTATTGGAGTTAGTTGATAACTCAAAGTGGTTTTGATTTGCATTTCTCTCTTGATTAGGGATGATGAGCACTTTTGCATGCATTTGTTGGCCGTTTGTCATCTTCAGGGAAGATTCTGTTCATGTCACCTGCCCCCTTATATAAGGGGTTGTTTTCTCTTTTAATTAATTTGATTGTTAATTAATTTGAATTCACTATAGATTCTATCTGGTCAGATTCGTAACATGCAAAAATCTCCCATTCCAAAGGCCATCTGTTTGCTTTAGTTGTGGTACCCTTAGCTAGGCAGAAGCTTTTTAGCTTGATTAAATCCCATTTACTTATTTTTGATGTTGCTGTAAGTGCCAGGGGTGTCTTCATAAAATCTTTCCCAGGCCAATATTGCCAAGTGTTTCCCCAACTCTCTCTTCTAGAATTTTTATTGTTTCATGTCTTAAATTTAAATCTTTTATCTAGAAATAGTCAATTTTTCTCATTGGGGAGAGATGTGGGTTTGGTTTCAGTCTTCTACATGTGGCTAACCAGCTTTCCCAGCACCATTTATTGAATAGGGATTCTTTTCTCCAGTGCATGCTTTTGTTTGGTTTATCAAAGATCAAATGGCAAAATGTGGTAGGATCACATCTATATTCTCTATTCTATTCCATAGATTTACATCTCTATTTTTGTGCCAGTACCTTTCTGTTTTGATCACTGTTGACTGGTAGTATAACCTGAAGTCTACTAATGTGATGCGTCCAGATTTGTTACTTCTAAAAATTGTATTGGCTATTCGGGGGTTTCTCTGGTTCCAGTACTATTTTTTCAAATTCTTCAAGGTATGACATTGGTGCTTTCATGGGGATTGCATTAAAGTTGTAGAAGCTTTGGGTAACATGGACATTTTAACAATGTTGATTCTTCCAAGCCACAAATGTGATATGTTCTTCCATTTGTTAATGTCTTCTGCTATTTCTTTTCTCAGGGTTTCATAGTTCTCTTTATAGAGAACTTTCACATCCTTTCTTAGATATATTCCCATATATTTCATCTTCTTTGGAGCTATTGTAAAAGGTATAGAGTCTTTGATTTTATTCTCAGCTTGACTATTGCTGGCATATATGGAAGCTATTGATTTGTGGGCATTGATTTTGTATCTCAGGATGCTTCTATATTCCTTGATCCCCTCTAAGAGCTTTGTGAGATTTTCTTCCACCTCTACCACCCTTGAGACAGCAAGACCAGCTCCTTCCCTCCTTTCTCCTCCCCAGTCTGCTCAGTATGAAGATGAGGGTGAAAACCTTCATAATCCATGAAGATCTTTAGGTCTTTACTTATACTTAATGAATAATAAATACATTTTCTTTATGATTTTTCTTAATAACATTTTCTTTTCTCTATTTTATTTATTGTAGGAATACAATATATAATATACGAATTGACTCTGTTATCAGTATAGTTTCCAGTCAATAGTAGGCTATTAGTAGTTAAGTTTTGAGGAGTCATAAGATATGTTTAGATTTTTGACTACACAGGAGTTCGTATGTCTCACCCTTGTGTTTTCTATAATTGCTATTTTGGAGAACAGATGTGATAACCACTGTCTAGATATATTATATGTGTAAGTGAAAGTAATATTTTCTAGATCTTTAAATATCTTCCAGAGAGGCCTAGAAAGGGTTCCACAGGCCAAGCCCATATATAACCTCCACATATTGGTTTATGATTTTGCCTACAACTTATGTTTCTTGAAATGTAACTTGCTTGTAACCCATCAGGGAGTTTTGGACTTAATTGCTAGCTGCTCATTCTCCTCTGTACTTGGTGCCATGCAATAAATGTCCCTTTCTTTTCTTGCTAAAAAAAAAAAAAGTATATATATATATATACACACACAAAAATAATTAGCTTTTCTCTATCCTACCAAGAACCATTTAGAAATTAAAATGGAAAACTAATAGTTATTCAACTCACAATAATAGCAAACCTTAAAATATTTAGGAATAAATCTAAAAGGAATTTATAGGATATAAAGGAAGGAAGGAAACCGTAAACTCTGATTTACAGTTTACAGGAATTTATAGGACATAAAGGAAGGACGGAAACTGTAAACTCTTATTGCACAAAAATAAGTCTTAATAATTAAAGAAAAATTCATATCTGAAGTAAGATCTGAATTAATGGAAAGATCATGATTTTAGTAAAATTTAGCATCTTAAAAATATGAACTGTATCCAAGTATATGTACATTCAATAGAATTACAAATACATCTCAATGAGGTTGTTTTGGGAATTTTGTTAAAATTAAATTTTATATGATGAGGAAATTTAAAAAGTAGTTCAGAGTCCATGCTTTGTAGACATCCTGGCTATATTATCTCTTAGCTGTGTTATCTTTGGAATGCTATTTATCCTTTATTAAAGATGAGCATAAAACATTGCCTGACACTTGGCTAATGTAGGATTGCTATTTTATCATTATGTATGATTGTTGTGGATATTATTAAATGGAAGACTAAATTACCAAAGAGCCAAAATATTCATCACTAAGAATTATGTTAAATCCTGCTTAGATGGAGACTTTACCTCTTTCATGTTTACATGGATGGAGCTGGAACATATTCTTCTTAGCAAAGTATCTCAAGAATGGAAGAAAAAGTATCCAATGTACTCAGCCCTACTATGAAGCTAATTTATAGCTGTCGTATGAAGGGTACATAACCCAACTATAACACAAGAATATGGGGAAAGAGGCAAGGGTAGGGAGGGGAAGGGGGAGGTTGGGACGGAGGGAGGGTAATTTGTGGGGCCACACTACGGTGCATCTTAGAAGGGTACAGGCGAACCTTACTAAATTCAGAATACAAATGTCTTCATATAATAACTGAGAAAATACCAGGAAGGCCATATTAATCAGTTTGATGAAAATAGTTAAGATTGTATATGAAACCAGCACTTTGTACCCCTTGATTGCACTATTGTACACAGTTATGATTTAATAATAAAAACATTAAAATTTTTAAAAAATACAGATTACAACTAAGTAAAAAACTGGAAATATCCCATACACCCATCACCGGGAAGACAAATAACTCCACTTTGGTATATTTATACACTGGAACAGTAATGACAAAAATAAAAAGGAACAAATGACTGATAAAATAAAAAGAAAATATAGTTGGCACAAGAAGCCTGGGGAAATAAAAAAAGAAAAAGGGCACATCAACACCTTAGGTCATAGGCACAGTAACTTAAAGAGCAAAAGGAAGTGAAAGGAAAATTAGAGCAAGGAAACAGACAAAAGGAAACACTCAGGAGGAAAAAACAGCAGAAAATTCCTGGCAACATGAAAAACCAGACCAGATCCCAGTAGTGTATTTTTGATGCTGCTTCAATTGCCCGGGGGTCATCCTCATAAAAATATTCACCCAGACCGATTCCTTCAAGAGTTTTCCCTGCACTTTCTTCTAGTATTTTACAGTTTCATCTCTTAAGTTTAAATCTTTAATCCAGTGAGAGTCTATCTTAGTTAAAGGTGAAAGGTATGAATACAGTTTCAGTCTTCTACAGGTCGCCAGTTAGTTCACCCAGCACCATTTGTTAAATTGGAAATCTTTTCCCCCACTGAATGTTTTTAATTGACTTGTCAAAGATCAAATAATGGTAAGTAGTTGGGTTCATCTCTTGGTTCTGTATTCTGTTCCATACATCTACCTCTCTGTTTTTGTGCCAGCACCATGATGTTTTGATCACTATTGATTTATAGTATAGTCTTAAGTCTGGTAGCATAAATCCTCCTGAGGTTTTTATTTCTGAGTAATGTCTTGCCTATTCAAGGTTTTTTCTGATTCCGTATAAAATGATGAATTTTTTTTTTGAGATCTTTAAAATATAACAATGGAGCTTTAATAGGGATTGCATTAAAATTGTATCTTGCTTTCGGTAGTACACACATTTTGACAATGTTGATTCTTCCCAGGCATGAGCATGGTATGTTTTTCCATTTGTTAACATTTTCAGCTTTTCTTTCCTTAGAGTATCATAGTTCTCTTTATAGAGATCGTTCACATTCTTTGTCAGGTAAACTCCCAAATATTCCATCTTCTTTGGCACTCCTGTAACTAAAAAGCTTCTGCACAGCCAAGAACACAGTTAGTAAAGCAAGCTGACAGCCTTCAGAATGGGAGAATATATTTGCAGGTTGTCTCCAACAAAGGTTTAATATCCAGAATACACAGAGAACTCAAACATATTGGCAAAAGAAGAACAAGTGATCCCATCTCAGGGTGTGCAAGGGACCTGAAGAGAAACTTCTCTGAAGAAGACAGGCAAACAGCCTACAGACAAGTGAAAAAATGTTCATTATCCTTAATCATTAGAGAATGCAAATCAAAACTACTTTGAGATATCATCTAACTCCAATAAGATTAGCCCACATTGCAAAATCCTAAAACCAGAGACGCTGACATGGAGGTGGAGAAAAGGGAACACTACCACATTGCTGGTGTGAATGCAAACTAATAAGGTCCTTTGGAAAGATAACTGGAGAATACTTAGAAATCTAAGAATAGAACTGCCATTCAATCCTATAATTCCTCTACTGGGTACATATCCAGAAGACCAAAAATCACATTATAACAAAGATATCTGTATCAGAATGTTTATTGCAGCCCAAATTCATAATTGCTAAGTCGTGGAAAAAGCCCAAGTCCCCATCAACCCATGAATGGATTAATAAGTTGTGGTATATGTACACCATGGAATATTATGCAGCCTTAAAGAAAGATGGAGACTTTATCTCTTTCATGTTTACATGAATGGAGCTGGAAAATATTCTTCTTAGCAAAGTATCCCAAGAATGGAAGCAAACGTATCTAATGTACTCATCCCTACTATGAAGCTAATTTATAGATTTCATATAAAAGCTATAACCCAATTAAAGCACAAGCATATGGGGAAAGAGTCAAGGGAAGGGGGAGAAGGATGAGCAGAAAGAGAATAATTGGTGGGTCTACATTTACAGTGCATCTTAGAAGGGTACAGGTGAAACTTACTAAATGTAGGATATAAATATCTGTACACAATAACTAAGATAAAGACATGAAAGCTATGTCACCAGTTTGATGAAAATATTTCAAACTATATATAAATCCGGCACATTATACCCCATAATTGCATT
This sequence comes from Perodicticus potto, assembly GCA_963574655.1. Classification (NCBI taxonomy): domain Eukaryota; kingdom Metazoa; phylum Chordata; class Mammalia; order Primates; family Lorisidae; genus Perodicticus; species Perodicticus potto. The sequence goes on from CAUYRH010093744.1 coordinate 20,831, forward strand.
TATGTACACAACCATAATTTAATAAAAAAAAAAAAAAAGAGAGAAAGAAAAAGAAAAACCAGACCAGAGCAACCCTGCCAAGTGACCATGAGGTAGTTACTGCTGAGGATTCCACCTATAAAGAAATGTGAGAAATGACAAAAGGTGGGCTTAAAATATAGATTGTAAAAACAAAGAAGGAAATTACTGAGAATGTGTAAAGTAACACAAAGGAAATTAAAAAAAAACAGAATCAAACAAAAGATGATCAATATGAAGAATATGGAAAAGATGTAGCAGAACAAAAGGAATTGAAACAGTCAATTAGGGAAATTAAAGATGTAGTAGAATGTGTCAATAACAAATTATACTAT
>CAUYRH010093745.1:0-103830 GCA_963574655.1 Perodicticus potto
CATCCTCCCCCCTCCCCTCCCCTCCCTTTCCCTTTTCCCTGTATTCTTGTGCTATAATTGGGTTTTAGCCTTCATATGAAAGCTATAAATTAGCTCTATATTAGGGCTGAGTACATTGGATACTTTTTCTTCCATTCTTGACATACTTTGCTAAGAAGAATATGTTCCAGCTCCATCCATGTAAACACAAAAGAGGCAAAGTCTCATCTTTCTTTAAGGCTGCGTAGTATTCCATGGTATACATGTACCACAATTTATTAATCCATTCGTGGGTCGATGGGCATTCGAACCTTATTCTCTTCCTTGCCCAGCCCTAGGGGTAGTAGCTCCTTCTTGCAATTACAACCCTCTTGATGACTTAGCATTCCTTTCTTGACTTTACAGATGTCTAATATGTGGGCTAGAAATTCATTATATTAAATTCTTCAGTTTAAATAACGGAAGTGTTTTCTGACTGGGCTCTGACAGTGACCAAGCCATAAGATTGTACTAAAATAAACCCAGCTGTAAGACTTTAATCCCACTTCTAAATACTCCCAACTAGGTAACAACTTAAATGAAATGTGCCATCTTGATCACTTTCTTTTTTTTTTTTTAATTATTTTTTATTAAGTCATAACTGTGTACAATGATTCAGGCTTGGAGTACAGTGTGTGGGCTTCTTGATCACTTTCGTCATTGCAACATGCAGTTTCTGATTTGCAGTTTCAGAGTACTAATTTTTTTTTTTTTTTTGAGACAGAGTCTCACTTTGTCAGCCCTGGTAGAGTGCCGTGGCATCACAACTCACAGCAACCTCAGACTCTTAGGCTCAAGTGATTCTCTTGCTTCAGCCTCCTGATTAGCTGGGACTACAGGTGCCCACCACAATGCCTGGTTATTTTTAGAGATGGTGCCTCGTACTTGCTGAGACTGATCCTGAACTTGTGCGCTCAGGTGACGCTCCTGCTTTGACCATCCCAGAGTGCTGGGATTACAGGCATGAGCCACCGTGCCCACACTAATTCTTGTGTGAAGGTTCTTTTTCTAAATTTTATTTGTTAAGTCCTCCTATCCCTTTCTACTGATTGCAAATAACTTGACATTGCAGGCATCTACATTACTCTCACATCTAGACTAAACTTCTCAAATTTATTGCTGAAAAGACATTACATTCCATATAAGTGAATGTATGCTAATATAGGGTCACTGCAGAAGTTTTCAGATGTACAAACATCAAGAAGCATAAAATCTGTGCTGATGGAAACAAATGAAACCTTCCCAGCAACACCTAAGCTGAACACCAAAGTTACAAATTGCATGGGTGAATCAGAAAGGACTCTCCACTTGTTTCTTGGAAACGAAATAATGGACCATAACACAGTCTGTCTCAAAACTTTCACGGCGCAAGTGAGCTCTGTTTGACCTTGAGGTTAATGCTAGATACTCTCTCTTTAGAAAAATGTTCGAAATGTACAAACGAGTTTGTATTGTGAGATTTTTGTTTGTTTTCTGTTTTGTTTTACTATTTCAAAGTCACATTGCACCCTGAACTTTGCTTTAATGTAGATAATTGGGATTTTATGTTAGCATTTCCAATTTTCCTGTGGCAAAACCTCAAATTAATACCAATGTCTCTTTCTGCGTTTCACTATTAAACTTCTTAATCTATTCTTAGGTGGAGATTTATGTGCATGAGAATGGCAGAAACACCATAGAAAACAGCTCCAAAGTGTTTGGTTTTGTGGAAATCAGCTTTTGTAAGCTTTATAGTTCAGCCTTTTGTTGTCTTTTTTTTTTTTTAAAGCTATTCCTAAATGTGCTGATGTGAGAAGTAAATCAGAGCAAATCTCTTGGATTTTTCTTACTGGTGTCACATTATACATGTAAGTACCACTTTCCAGTGGGTAAGCATGAGTAAAACAGATCCTGGCCGGAGAGTTTGCCAGCTTGCAGGGATTCTACAAAGCAGGAAAACAGAGAAAAGGTTGTTTGGCTTTTGTATGAAATTCACAACAGCTGTTGTATTCTTCTTCACTGGTTCCAAATTTAATAAGGCCAAATAAATCTAAACAGCCCAGATACACTGATATTGTTTTCATTTTGGTGCTGAGCTCATGGTACAAAGTCTCTCTCTTCAGTACTCTTTCTGGCTAATTTCAGATTAGATCAGGCCAAATACAAACTCCAAAATACTAGCCCAGAAAAGCATAGAAAAAACTCACATCTATGGTAGTGTATGTCTAACAGAAAGCTTCCCTTAAAACTTCCTTCATACTACTAGTGTCTGTAAACCAGGTGTCTGTAAAATTGCTGGTCTGGCTCTTCTCAGAGCCTTAAGTGCTCTTTTCAAATCATTGCTTCAAATGCCTCGCTATTGTTACCTTATAAATAATTTGGGGGAAAACACCATCAAAAGTTTATGTAATGACCTGATCTGCAAAACGCACCCAGCCTGCTTCCTCAGGATCATTCTCGTGGCGGTTACACACCCAGCGTAAGCAGCTGAAGGGAACATACGACTAATGCGAGTAATATATTTTCAATTTTTAATGAAGTGTTACTTGTCCACAACGTTATCTAGGGTTCCAGGCTGTTTGCCAGTGATAAACTGCACAGCTCAACATCTTATCTATTTTTAAGTGACCAGTCTTTAGAGGTAAAGCCTCTGTTTTTCTCAGTCAATTGATGCAGTATTTGGCTACCATCAAATGCTTTCCACAGTGTATACGGTGTGATTTCTTTCTTTGGTGGAAGGGAGACTTAAACACACTTCTGCTTCCTTTATTGTGCAAAAGTTTAAGTAATAGTCCCAACTGAGGGAAATCTTCCAGCAAGCTGGAGGCTCTTGGGATTTCTGCCTGAGAATTATACATGCTATAAATAAGAGCATGTTTGCCGGCTGGATAAGCAGGTAAAAGGAAGGCGATCGTCTGCTACAGGTCATTTCTAAGTGCAAGAAATGCTACTTCCAGATAGAACTGGAAAAATAATCCATAAAGTTTGGCAGAGTGAAAACAATACCTTCTGTGAAGATGAAAAATAGTTCAAGTTCAGTTTCAAGTGGTTGTTGGGTGGCAGAACCTGGTTAAGGCAAAGGAAGGTAAACTCTGAACCACCAAGTCGATTCTGTACAATCAGAGACTAACAAGGACGGTTTGCAGAGACCTGCAAATGGAATGAACAGGCACTAACACCAAAAGACGCCTTTTCTGCAGAGGCACGCAAGGTCACTGCATCCAGGCTTAAAATGACTTGTGAAAAGGTGAGGGTGGTATTTCTTGAGCTTATTATCTGAAGATTGCAGGGGAACTCAGTGGAATTTACAAAACTCGTGAACTCCTAGCCAGTCTGGCTTATTTACATAATACCACGAGAACTTTTCTCATTTATTTCTCTGACAAATTTGAAGACATGTTAGAAAGCTAAATTTAGAGGCAGGCTGTGCTTCCTTTCCTTTTCATTTATTTTTTATTTTTTTTTATTTTCAGGTTGTAACTTTGATAAATAAACAAAAATGTGAGGAGAACACAAAACATGGGAGTTTTAGTTTCCCGATCATCACTTAGGGTAGGGTACCCAAACAGAGGGTTAGAAAGAGTTAGAAAAAGATGTTTTTTGGCTGGAGAATACTGTTCTGACCACAGTATCTTTAAACTATTTGAAGGGAATGCAGTAATGAACAAAGTAACTAGATAGAGCTGTAAAACTTACCATGTGTCTGTAAACGGTTCTATAATAAAATGCAATAAAAGAACAGAGCAAATGTTTCTCAGAAGAATAAAAAAAGAATTCAAAAACAGCATTAAGAGTGTCACACAAGTGTAATGTCAAAGTATATGTTGTAAAGTACTCCTTAAATTTAATATGCTAAATATTCTCCTAAGGGAAGTTTCAACCAGACCTTGATTTAAGACGGATACAAAAACACAAATAGCACAGAAACACAAATATTTTCTTCAAAAAGTAGACCCAAAGAACAGGAAAGGAATTTACGCTAAAACACATGCGCACAATTTCTCAGAAAATACCCAAGGATAAAGAACTGATAGGTAAAAATAAAAGTGGAAAAAGTTATGAGGTTGAAAAGAAATCTATAAATAGTTTAGGGCACATGCATGGTTCTATTGTAATGTACATGATTCGATTCTAGTGTAAAATCTCAGCTTCATGATTGGTAGTGAAGACATTAGCCCCATTCTGCTGCAAGCAAAGCAACCAATGAGTTATTGCATTGCTTAGTTGATAATTTGTTCTATCTTCAAAAGGCTGAGGAAATAAATAATAGAACTGGTATCCTACCTAAGCGTTGGCCCTTTGGAGATAGCAGGGAGGGAAGAGGATTTGTCTTTGCCAAACCCTAAGGAATGAGATACTTTTCTCTACATTGAAAAACCATAGTCTTAGATTTATTTCTAACCAATATGAAGGAATATGTTGTTGAAGTTCATAGATTACTAAAGCATATGTGGTTACCATATCAGATATTTAGCCTAGCTCTAGGCTAAATAGTACTAGTTAGTAGGAACATAGATTTTGAAAAATTTAGCAGAAGGATGGATATTCATGATTGTTGAGCAATTGCATTGGCAAAGAGCTAGAAACTTACATGGTTAAGCAAAACTTATCTAATATTTAAAAAATTTCACAATTATCACATCACAACATATTATCATCATATCATAAAGGAAGAATGAAAATTCAGAGGTTAAATCACTTGCTCTAGCTCTTACAGGCGGGCAGAGCAGAGTTATAATTGGGTTTAGCACTAAAGCCTGAGCTTTATGAGTGTGACCCTGTGACCTGAAAGAACTCACAAGTCTGAACCACAAGACACCTAAGTCAATCCTTGTAACAGGGTAGAGAATCTCTGATGACTACAAGTTTAAAAGGCATGTCTGCAAAAACTGAAGATAGGCATCTAAAGAGTAGAATGATCCCTTGAGAGTAAATGTAGGGAGGATTCAATCCAAAGATGTCAAGAAATAAAGAAGGGCCTCGTTGACCATATTCTGAGGAAGATAAGAGGCAGATAGCAGCACAATCTACTGATGTTTGGAAAAGATGATGCATAACTGAATTATAAAACATAATGACTCTCTCCTCACCTGACTTCTGTATTCTTCGCCAGATTTCCAAATGTAACAGTAATAACCTAGAGCACAATACCCAAGAACCTCAAAAAGTTTGTGTTCTCTTGTCCCTTCCTACCAAACCTTTAATAGAATTTGTAATCTCTTCTGTCATCTGAGGTTTTTCCCAATCTTAATTTATCTTTCCTCCTCTCCATTGTGCTCAGTTAGGCAGAGGTATAATTTGGCATTCTCCAATTAACTACCTAAGGAAAGTTAGGTACTACTGTGCACCCACAAAGAGATCCACAATTGGCTTAATTAGAACCCAAAACAGCACCATGAAAATTAGGTTTCATCCCATGCCTCTGTGCATATGTAAATCTTTCATACATGGAAAATACTTGCATTTAGTCATTTTACACACATTGGATGCAATTACAAATCTTATCACGCTCAGTATGTTATTGGTGAATATGTTCAGTATATTATTTGTACTAATTACTGTGGCAGTTCCTTATCTCTGCTAAACTCCTCTTAGCATCTAGTAACCACAGAACTTGTTGATGAATTACAATTAGGGTAGTCAGTAGGATTAGGGTAGTAACTAAGATCAACATTACTATTTTTTGGCAAACACAGCTTCTTTGTCCTTGTATAACTCTTTCTAGTACTTAAAAAAATCTTTTCCTATTTCAAATGTCTGGAAATAAAAAATTATGAAAGAGTGGTAAGACTGCCCCCTAATCCTGAGCCTGGATCTGGGCCTTAAGTGTTGATCTATCTTTTAAGTAGAACATGAGATCTGTGTGTTTCCCTGGGTAACTGTAGACTCCTGAGAGTCTTGTTTTACCTGATTCGTTGTAAAACTGAAACCCTCAGGTGGCAACCTATACCCTTTCCAATGGAGTTTTTCTCTTCATGGTGTCTCTGTTTGATGGGAATGACATCATGAACCTGGCCTGTACTGACTCATGAGAGCTGATTATTAAATTTTCAGGAATTTTATGAGCTAGTTTACATGACACAGGAGCTGGAAATGGGCTGTGTTTTAAGTATTTACACCATAGTAATCGGCAAACACCAAACATCACACACAGAAGGGGGTTTCTTCATTCCAAGAACTGGTTGTCAAACACCAGCACACCTCTGGTGGTAGGCAATAGTTCCCTACCTATTGTGGCCAACTAGATGGATTCTTTGACAAAGAAAACATTTTTCTTTCTGTTTCTGAAAGCAGTAAGCAGCTGTACAAATACAGCTGATATTCTCTCAGAAAACAAAAAAATTCCTTTTCCCAACACACCCCCACCTATTGCTAGCCTTCATTTCACAAGATTGTTTCTTTTTCTGGTATTTTAATGAAATGGTCATGGTACTATTTATTTGATTTCTACCGTGTGCCCAACGGAGCTTTGTAACACGGCCTTTATGTAAGGACTGCAGAAAAGTTGGTTGGAGACTGAGAGCTAATAAGTCACAATTTAATACTAGATAAAGGTTCAGGAGGGTCTTTGGTGAGATGCACAATGCAAGGGCACATTCAGAAACAACTAAGTGTATATTATAAATGTCTCACCACAAAAAATAAGTGAGGTGATGGTTAATCAGTTTGATTTAAGCATTCCACATTGTATATCAAATCATCACACTGTACCCTACAAATGTATACAGTTATGACTTAATAAAAATTATATTAAAAAAGATTAAAAAATGATTAAAAACAGGTTCCAACTCAGGTCAAGCTGACTGACTTTATTTTCAAATCTGTCGAGTCATTTTAAGAAGGCAAATATTGTCAGAGTACTTGGGTCTAAGAGCTGGACACACCATGCTGGTTGGAGAGTGGGGTGAGGAATGTGCACACCTGGCTCTTGGTGTTTCTTTCCCTGGAGAGAGGGACTTACGAGAGCAACTTTGCTGATTTTTTTCCTCCCTTTTGTACATTACTGTCTAGGAGAGGTGAAGTAGCTTATCTTATTCTGCGCTTTCCCATCGTTTCTTACTTCTATGGGATCTATCTGCCAAGGAACAAGCCATTCTCCTCTCTCCTCCCCTTGTGTCTTCCTGTGCTGTATGTTTTACATGGTGAGATCTCTGTATGTAACTGACTAGATATCTCTCTAATTTTAGGGTTCTGTACTGGGGAGCCCTGGATTATTATACAATTATCCTGTTGTTCTATCTAGTCTCATTTTCATAATGAAGGCAACATTTAGTTCTCTAACTTTGGGCTCCTTTGTCTCCATTAATGGTTCAGAATTCCGGAAAAGAAGAGTGTGATTTGTTGGAACTCTTCAAAAAAAAAAAAATTAACGTAATTGCGGAAAAGTCACTTAAGATGTGTTTCTGCATCGGTAAAAGAGAGGAAAGTTACCATCCAAACAACATATTTATCAAGTACCTGAGCACTTGGTATGTGTCAAGTGGGGGCCATGATTCTAGGAGTCTTCTGTCTCAGGTATTGTAAAGGCATATATAGATGTGCAAATTAAAAGAATTCCTATGTTCCATAGCATTCATAACACAGAAAGGAACTCTGGTGAAGTGCTCCAAGTGCTGTAACAGAAGTACACAGAAGCAAACACCTCACATTCCCCTAGCAGGATTCAAGGAGAGAAAAGATTGCTATTTTTTCTTGAATCCTCTCCCACAACAAATCTTTTATCCAAATAATTTTTATTTTAATTCCTACTAAGTTTTTATGAAATATGTTACTTAAAAGGGGGAAATAAAACATAAAGAAACTGGATAACATTTATATCATTGGTCTTCGAAAAGTCATGAATTGACCACTCTGACATTTGCTATTATATAAGTTTTTCAGGGCTGCAGAACAAAGTACCACAAACCGGGTGGCTGAAACAACAGAAGTTTATTCTTCACTCTTCTGGATGCTGAAAGTCTGGCAGCAAGTCTGAGTATTGGCAAACTTGGTTTCTTCTGAAGCCTCTCTCCTTGCCGGGTAGAAGATTGTCTTCTCCCTGTGTTTTCACGTCTTTTTCCTTCTGCACATGCCTCTGTCCTAATCTCTTCTTACGAGGTCACCACTAACATTGGCTTAGGTCCTTTCCTAGTGATTTCTTTTCCTTAAATACTTCTTTGACACTCTATCTTTAAATATGGTCACCTTCTGAGTTATTTGGGGCTAAATATTTCAACATATGAATTTTGGAGAAATACTGTTCAGCCCATAACAGCCACCTGTATGAAACTTCCCTAACAGTAATAAGGAACTTAGCTATGATCTTGAGAATCAAGCATTCTGATGCCCTTTTCTGAGGTGTCATTGACTTTCCAAATGGCCCTTAGGAAGTATAGCATTTTCCTCATCTACAAGTTCTAGCCATTTGAATGGGTGCAGTGGCTCAGGCCTGCAATCCTAGCACTCTGCGGGTCTGAGGCAGGAGGATTGCTTGAGCTCAGGTGTTTGAGACCCCATCTTTACTAAAAATAAAACGAACTAGCTAGGTGTTGTGGTCAGCACCTGTAGTCCCAACTACTTGGGAGGTTGAGGCAGGAGGATCACATGAGCCCATGAGTTTGAGGTTTCTGTGAGTTAGTCTGATGTCATAACACTCCAGCCTGGGGCAACACAGTGAGACTCTGTCTCAAAAAAAAAAAAAAAAAAGGAATGGATTATTTCATCAAGACAAGGTCTGTCCATTCCGTATGACCTGCTGACCCGACCTATTTCAGATGGTTTTTACATATGGACTTGTGCAATTATAAAATGGTTAGATAACTGGAAGCATTAAAATTTTCCTTTGTTCACTTTCCTCAGAGGGAAAAATTTAGCTTAAGTGGCTTTGTTATATAATACAGTTCTTAATCTCTCTTTTCTTTGCTTTTTCTTCCCTTCTCATCCCAAGCAATAAGAAGTGTAATGGATTCCAGAGCTGAATTCATGCAGTTGTTCTCATCTAGCTGTATTCTCTGCTTACGTATATTTTAAGAAACTGTAGAAACTGTTAAAAGGAGATGTCACAAAAATGGAAAGCTCTTAGCAGAGGTTTTGCTTGTGGTAAGAGATCTTGCTGGAAATATATCTTGCATATGAACTGATTGAGACTTGAGCGTAGAGCTTCATGCATATTAGATTTCCATTGATCAGTAACCTGCCACAGCCTTTGGCATGTCAGTGATATGCCTGCACATAGCATTGGAATTGTACCATTAATCTGTGCAGCATGGATGGAATCTGGAACAGAAGGTCTTTCTATCTTTAAGCCTTGGTCTCCCTTGTCATTCTGACTCCTTTATCCCATTCTACTTCCTTGCCTTTATTCTCAAATATGTTTTATCTTTATTATCCTCCCTCTCTGTATTTTACTTCTCTATTTCATGTCTCAATAGATGTCCCTACTCAGCTCTCAAGGGTTTTTAGGAACATTTGTTCAGGTCAAAAACTCCAGGAAATGAAATTGTCCAAATAAATATACCCAATTTTCATAGGCAAATGTGACCAAAGAAGCAATTCATTTGGAGACTCAAGTCGCATTTCTTACTTTACCCAGTAAAAAACTTCAGTAGACAACATCTTAGATCTAATCGCAATTTAGTATTAAGATTTTGTTTTTCCTTTAACTTTGATGTTATCAAAGTGTGAAGAGGCTTTTGAATTTGGGACATCATTGTATGTGCCGTTGTATTTTTCCAAGTGTCTCTCATATCTAGTACCACAAGATGCACAGTTTCTCAAAGAATATAAATGTTGGTGAAACATTAATTAACTTGGGAGAAAAAAATGGGTTTACTGATTTTTATAGCATAACCCAACCTATACAATATAACTGAATTTGGAACTATTGATTAGTAAAACAGTTGTCGGGCATATTTATGTTTCTCATTCCCATTCTGGATCCTTTTCCTTTTTCAGCACTGTCTTTGAAGTGGAGAGTGAGTGGTCAATTGGTGGAGAATATAAGGAATCAAAATGAACGATGCACTTATCTCCCTTTTTCTCTAGAAAAACACTGCCTATTTAATCATATCAATAATGCTAACAATAAAAATGACAACACTATTTATGTTAAGATCTAGCACTTGTGAACTCATTACCTGCCAGGTCCCATGCAATTATTATCTTGTTTAAACTTAAAAATGAGAATTGACTATTTTTCTAATTTTACCAAAAAGGAAACTGAAGCATTAGAAAGACCTGGGGTCACCCAGCTACTAAATGGCAAAGTCAAATATTCTTTCTCCAAAGTACTTTTACCATTTTTAACCTTCCTGAGGTGGTATAGTCCATAAATACATCTAACTTATATTATATCCATTTGAAAAGGAGAACATTGATTGATTATGCAAATAATTTATTATCTCAAAAATTCTTCTCTGAAAGTTTTTCTGATCAATATGTAAGGAAAGCCATTTTATGTCATTTTTATAAAAATAGAAATTGCAAGTAATAAGGGAGGTGGGAATTAGGTATTCTGCAAGATGAGAGTAATTGTGTTAAAGTATTAAAATTTTAATAATGCTCCACTCCTTCCACAGATGTAATATTTATGTGTGAATCCTGGAGTAAGCCTTGGGAGTTTTATTTTGGCTTTTTACTGGCAAAGAGATTTTCTTTCAGCTCAGGGTTTCTGGTTTTATTGACTTCAACTGTTTTGTTTATCTGATTCTGTTTTTATTCTTTGATTCTCTTATGTGTTTTTGGCTTTGTTATTCCTGTTTTCTCTTTTATTTTCTTTGCTCTCATCCCAAAAGATTTTCTTTCAGACTATATGCATGTTCCTAAGGAAATCGCTTAGGGAACAAGCTCACCAGAGCTTAGGTCTCAAGAAATGAAATGGTTCAGTTAAAGCATAATAAGGAATCAGTTCCAGATCAAGATGAAAATCCTGAAATAGCTGTTGGATCCTTGGCCAGGTCTTTCCTAAATTCTTCATACCAATTATCACTTGCTTCATTTGTGCATAAATATCAGGAAGCTTTTATTTATTTATTTATTTTAGAGACAGAGTCTCATTTTATTGCCCTTGGTAGAGTGCTATGGAGTCACAGCACACAGCAACCTCCAACTCCTGGGCTTAGGCGATTCTCTTGCCTCAGCCTCCCCTGTAGCTGGGACTACAGGTGCCCACCACAACACCCAGCTATTTTTTTTTTGTTGCAGTTAGGCTGGGGCTGGGTTTGAACCTGCCACCCTCGGTATATGGGGGTGGCGCCCTACCCAATGAGCCACAGGTGTCACCCAGGAGGTTTTTAAAATACAAAATTATTTAAGGTTTCAAGACAATCTGACATCAATTTCTGCTGTTTGGTTTGGATGGCTCAACTTAAGCTGTCCTTACATTGCTTTAGGTCTTGAAATATAGCATTCTTCTGCATTGCCAGGAGATGTTATAGAAGAAACCTGGGCCAGCACATTGGTCCTATGCAAAAGTGAGTCCATATGTCAATACTAATTAGCAGAGATCTTTCAAAAGGGAAAAAGTTAAAATAGCACCCAGAATGTCATCATAACTACATAACTAATGTGTAGGTACTGATAGATCATTTACTGTATATTTCAGACTTGCCAAAGAGTTGAAAATTAAGCCTGCCACCCTATGTAAACTGATGGCACCAATGCCATACAAAGATGCCTCTAATTGTAGACACTTCTGAACGTAGCATAGTTTCAATACTACTGGGTGTGGTACCCAGCAAAGTTTAACCCTCTGACTTTGAACCCAGAAATAGTCTGGCTTCATGTGAATCCTTGAGTTAGCAAGTAAGCTGCAGCTACCCTAGGAGAAGTCTGTAAGGAGGCTGTCTCCCCTTTCTCAGGCTTCAGCAATTTTCCCCATAGCCATTTAAAATGACTTGTTACGTACAGGCAAGTGTTCATGTTGGCATTCCTTTAACTTAATTATGGTCATGAGAAAAGGGCCAGAATTTGATGTATAGGTAAGAATTAGTATCAAATATCTTTACTTTGTGAAACGGTTACAGTTATTGCTAAGGACAATCTCCCTAACAGTTTTCCGACTGAGATCCAGGGTCCACTGTGTTATACTCTGCCATAACTCAAGTTCGTCCTGCTTCCATGGAACAGAAACATAATCTCTTTCTGTACGTGTTTTAATCCCTAGGTAACTGATGTGTTTACAGTTAAAGTACCAGTCTAGGCCAGGCATAGTCTACTGCTATTGCAAATACTGCACAATACTTCTGTTGCTTGATTGGCTCTTGAGTCTCCTCTGCTGGTTTCTCCAGACCTAAAATATCACAGATCCTAAGATTCTATTAATACTTCTTTTTTTTCCAACTCGTAACTTGAATTTCTGCTAACCTGTCTTCTTTATCTGTTTAGAGTCTTGCAGTATTTGCAATATCTTATGATAATAGAATAAGCAGCTTCTCACTGAATAACACTCTTCTGCTTTTCACATTCTGCTTGTACTTGCTAGGTTTAAATATTTAGTGGAAAACAGTTGACTTTTTTAAGGTAGATGACATCTCATAAATAGTAAGAATGTATGCAGATTTGGGTCCATGCATACAATCACAAATCTAAATATGTATATAAAAGTATTCTTTTTCTCATTTCTTTTGGACTTGATCAAATGCCTTAAGGTAAGGCTTTAAGTCTTTTCCAAGTGAATGTTAGCTGATTGGTCTTTCCACTTTAACTTCTATACATTTTCAGGACCCACATTTACATGAATGCCTGTACTGAGATTATTTTGCCACAATAGTAAAGAACTATTAACCCATCTGTAGGATTATAGGTATGGTTGTTCATCAGTAGAAAACTTTCATCCTAGATTTTGGTTCTAAATCTTTATTTTTTATGAGAGGGTCTCATGAATATGCCCTGCTCCCTTTGTCCCCAGTGCTGCCCCCAACTTTTCCTTACCTATCTTTCTATCTTTGGATTATATTTTGACACAAATAAAATCATGCAATTTGGAATTTGTTGTATATTTATTCAACTTAAATCATTGTCCAGGAATTTGGGGTAACTTATTTAAAATCATTTGAAAGTTTTATACTTGTTTTTCTCTCACCGCCAATGGTAGAATATGAGACTAAAAAATCAACTTAGTTTGAAGGAACTCTCAATAGTGAATTATCTGGGGACTGGATAAAATGCTTCAGGCACTGATTTGTTCCTAAATGTTTCCAGAAAAATATTATGTGATTTTTAAAGTATTTGATACAACATGTTGAAATGTAATAAGTTGGCATAACCGAGAGAGGATTAGAATTCTTCACATTGTCATTTGGGATCATTTCGTAATGGTGTTTCATTGGATCAAAGTCTTGTGATTCAAAATGCAATGACAATGAAAACATGAGTATAATTTGAAGTACCTTAATGACACAAAGTCATTGCCTTTTTCAAAATATTAGGTGAAATTGGAATGTAAGGTGGATTTGGAGAGAGCATATTAGACTGTGAAAAAGAAAATCTAAATAGAGGGAAACTAAAAAGCAGTACAATTTAAGAGAATTGGAAACAACATCTGATAAAATAGTTTTCAGATTCATTTATTAACAAAGCGTAAAGCAATTGACTTTGCCTCATTTACATATTTTAAGTTAGTCAAGCAAAATGGAGACTCCAGAGGTGGTTGATGTGGTAGCGTGCTTTTCCTTAAATGAGGATTTATCCATTAATTAAACAGCCATTTTTGAACATGTTTTTGAGCATCTATGATGTTGATTAATGGCAGCTCTGCAAGTGCTGAGAATTATACAAAGTTGAAATATATCCAAAGAGAGTGGTAGATGTTGGAAGGGTCTTGAAAGTTGCACTCAGGTTTAACCTTATTTTACAAATAGGAAAATAAAGTTAATGCAATGTCTTGGTCATTTTGAAAGAGCTTATAATCCACCTGGGTCAAAAAACATGTTCTTGTGAAAAATAATGTAAATAGCGTATTATTTGTAAAATAATAGCCTAACACATATATCAGGCTAGTATGGTACTGTGATAAAATTGGGGATTTTTCACATATAACTCTGCAATTTATTGGCTATGCAAACTTTGCCAATCTATTTAGCTTCCTTAAGATTCCAGTTTCATCATCTATAAAGACATACCCACGTGGGGCTGTTTTGAGAATTAGATATATAATGATTCAACACTGCTTAGACACATTCTGTGTGTGACTGATGCTCAACAGACGTTAACTATTAATCATTATTACTGAACTAATGCTGTTATAACAGTGTCATAGATACTGGTTTCCAAAGGAAACTGGAGTCGAGGAAGGCAGTGTCAACAGTAACTCAATTTTCCCCTGTTTTCTCTTTTATTTTCCCTTTTCTTTTTCCTTTCCATGCATTTTCCAATATACACACCGCTAAGTGACTAAGGAGCATGTTCATTTTTTACCTCATGCATCACCATTCTCTTCTGTATCACTAGGGCACATATTCACTAAATGTTTATTACCTTAAATTTGCACACTTTCAGATGTTGTGATGATTTCTTCATAAGCAGTGGGGAGTTTAGCCGCTTTGCATCTGTCAAGACAATAGCATGATCATTCAAAACTCTGGTCATATGCAACCAGTATAGCTATCACCTCCCTTTTGGAAAACCTCCTATTTCTTCACCTTTGATATTTTGGCAAAACATGTTTTCAAAATAAGTAATTATAAAGTCATTCCCTAATAAACTTCACTTGATGAGAACAAGTAAAAGATCCTGGGCGTGAAAATAGAAGCAAGACTGCTGCTCAGAAACTTTTGTTGGGCTGTTGCAAGAGGCATCACGCTGCTTTCTGCCGTCTATGTGAAAATTTTATATGGAAATTATTTTAATGCATCCTCTCTCATTTCATTTCTCTTCTTTTTTTCCTTCATGACCTATTCCTTTCTACCCTATTTGCTTGAGGTTTTGATAGGCTCGCTGTATTATTTTTCAACCTTTTTACATATTTATTGTTCCATCAACCTAGATGTTGATTTTCTTTCATACTTGATTTAATTTATTTTGTGGGGTTGCATTCAGTTTATGGATTTTGAGATAAATCTTTCTCACTGGTTCTATGTACTATAGTCTGTGAAAAATCTGATTTATAAAAGTTCACTTTGTTTTTGATGTAAAAGCAAATATTATACTCGATTTGGTCTTGGTCATATAGGGTTATTACGGAGTGGAAATAGATTTGATACTAGCAAAATTAGTTCCTTTTGATTTTAATTGGAAGCAAAGAAGAAGGAAATTGACATTTGCCTGAGTTTAGTATTTGAGCTGACTCTGATCTGTAATTATTTTCAAATGTTTATGTAAATCTAGGACCTCTCTATGCTTCCTACTATTTGTAGGACTTTAGCAAATCAACATCTCTAGCAGATGCTTTTAAACTAAAGCCACTTCCAAACTTTTCAAGAAATTTTCTTGTTTCCATTTAAGAATGTAAGAATAGTGATGATCCTATTATTTGTTTTGCAGTCCATGAAATTTTGATGAATGGCCAGGCAGACCCCCAGGGCCTATTACTACACCAGTCTTGAGTGTCCACTTGTTACCTATAAGGATTAAGAAGAATTTTTTTTTAAAATACATTCTCACTCTGTCACTCTGTGAGAAGTACTGTGGCATCATAGCTCACAGCAGCCTCAAACTCCTGGGTTCAAGCCATCCTCCTGCCTCAGCCTCTCCAGTAGAAGGGACTACAGGCACCTGCCATGAAGCCCAGCTAGTTTTTCCATTTTTCGTAGAGATGGGGTCTTGCTCTTGCTCAGGCTGGTCTCCAGTTATTGAGCTCAAGCAATCCACCCACCTTGGGTTCCCAAAGAGCTAGGGTTACAGGCATGAGCCACCAAGCCTGGTACAATTGTATTTCTGTTTGGTAACAATAAGTACACCAAAATTGAAAGTAAAACATAATGCTACTTATAATTACTCTAATAACAAAATGTGTAGGTGTGAATATGACAAACCATATGCAGGAGTTTTATGTCGAAAGCTTCCAAATGTTATGAAAAATATTTGAGCTCAAAACGAATGGAGAAATATACTATTTGCACGGATTGGAAGACTAAACATGGTAAAGACATTAATTCCCCCAGATTAATTGATAGGTTTTATGCAATTTCTGTTAAATTCCTGGTGTAATTTATTGTAAATTTAAAATGTAAAAGGAATTATAATAGCTGAAATAAGTTTTAAAAAGAGGAACTAAATGAGAATAATCACTGTATCCAACTTTCTTTTCTCTCTCTTTTCCCCCCCTTTGGCTAATACTTTAAGTCTCAATTCCACACACACACACACACACACACACACACACACACAAATAAATAAAAATCTCACTATATCCCACTTTAAGATAACATATTGTTACAATAATCAAGATGGTGTGGGATTGGTAGAGGGACGAACACAGAGATTAAAGGTATAAAATAGAGAATCCAAAGACCAACAGGAGTACAGGCAACTGATTTTTACAAAGTTGCGAAAGCAATTCAATCAAGGAAAGATTATCTTTGGTTGTCTCTTCCGTAAATGGTACTAAAGCAATTAGACATCCACAGACAAAAAAAAGGGAAGAAAGCCTCAAATCCAACTTGACCTCAACTTCTCAATTTACCTCAAGATTTGCTAAAAAACAAAAAAGTAGATTTAAATGTAAACATAAAACTTTTAGAAGACAGAGAAAATGTGCAGAACCTACAATTAGGTGAAAGGTTCTCAGGACACCCAAGGCGTGATCCATTATTAAAAATTCAATAAATTGAATTTCATCCCAATTAAAAAGTTTTGCTCTGTAAAAGACCCTGTTACAAAATGAAAAGGCTAGATACACTTTGGTTGAAAATGTTTTCAAACCACATACACGTTAGTTCTACAAAGACTCGTGTTTATAATTAGTAAAGAAATCACAAAACTCAATAATAATAATAAAAAATCCAAATATAAAATGGGCAATGCCAAGAACACACATTTCTTCAAAGAGGAGAGATGGATAACCAGTGTGCATATATGAAAATATATTCAATGTCTATTAGCCATTAGGGAAATGTAAATTAAACCATAATAGATACTATTACATGCCTATTAGCAGATCTAAAGTTTAAAAGTCCTGACAGTACATTACAATGCTGGTAAGAGGTGCAGAGAAACTTCTCTCATACATTTGTAGTGGAAATTAAAAATACAGCCACTCTGGAAATTACTTATGTATACTCTTTCCATATAACCCAGCAGTCACATCCCTACATGTGATTTCCTCCTCAGAAAAGAAAAATTATGTTTACACAAAATCTGTTCTTGAATGTTCATAGCAATTTTGATTGCAATGGGTCCAAACTAAAAACAGCCCAAATGTCCTTCAGTTGACGGTGAATTGGTAAAAAGAAAAACAAACACAAATGCAGTATATACGTACTGTAGAATATTATCTTAAAACCACCTTGACCTAAACTAAAAAGAAACAAACCAATGATTCTGGAGCAAACTAGAGGGACCTTGAGGGCATCGTACTGGGGGAGAGGACCAGTGTGAAGAGGTCACATCCTGCAAGATAATGGGAATCCGACTGCAGAGGAATGAGGGAATGAGGAAATCATTCAGAAGCGAAGGAGCCAAATAAAAACCTTATTTGAGAATCTAGACAACAAGAAGAAGAATACCAATTTGAGTGACATTATTGGATTTGCCATTTTTCATTCTATTTACACTATTGTTATGACTAACGTGAGTCGATTTCTTGTATAAGGATACACTTATTTTAAGATGTGTCATTTTTCTGTTTTAAGTAAACCTAGAGCGTATGACTAAGTTAATGTCCTTCGAATTTAAGAAGTTTCTATGATTCACAAGTTTCATGCCTTAGGGAAAAAGCGAGAATGTAACTTTGTTCAAAATGTTCTCTTTTATTTAGAAGATTCAGGAAAAAAGGGAGAGATCCTGTTTAATATCCCAGGCTCAAAAAGAAAGAAGAGAGAGAGAAGGAAAAGTTTGCTGAAATTCTGAGTGTAGGCACTCCCATTATTTTCTAGCACAGCACTCGTTTATTTTCTCATAACTCCAATCATACTTGGCGCTCTTTAGTTTATATATTTGCTTACTTGACCCACTGCAGTGGACATTCTCTGAGCGTTAAACTAACATCACAGGAGCCCTCAAACCCTGGCAGATATTGGACTCTCAATAAACATTTATGCACACAAGCGATTTGGTGCTAAAGTTTTGAAAACTTGCTAGCTTAAGTGACGAAAACTCACTAACATTTATAAAGGAGGGAGTCATTCATTGAATTAACGAATACTGAGCACCTTTATGCGCCAGCCATTGCTCTGTTTGTGAAGGATTAAAGGGAAAAATCAGGTCACCATGCGGTCCTCAGGAAGCTTACATTTAAGTGAGAAAAATAAAAGATTGAATAAAGAGAAGAGATTTGAAATATATTATCACTCATTATAAACCTTTGCCTAGATTGGAAGATGAGTAAAACCAATGGTTTGTCCCCTGATGAAAAAACCTCTGACATTGTCATTTTTAATCTTTTAGTATATAGAATAGAAAAAATCGGAAGGATAGCTGGATAAAAATAAGTAGAGTCTGAGCCTCTCTTTACCAAGTTCTTCCTTTCAACTGTATAAACCAGTGATGTAAATTTGGGAAACTTGGAAATCTTTGAAATGGGGCTGTAGAATGAAGTTAAGGAACAAAGATAATGGAACTACTTGATATAAATTTGGAGTCATAATCCATGCAGAGAGCAGAACTATAAAATGATATTGCAGAGAATATGAGGAAAAAGGGCAATAAATCCAGCTAGGGATCGTATGGAAACTACCAACTTTTAAAAAGAGCCATTCTATCCCTGAGCATTATATTTTTAAATAGAATATCTTAAGATAGTATTTCTTCATAATATACTTTTGTAGGCTATTTATACTTTTATTTTAATATAATGACATTTGTTTGGGGGAAAATATTAAAATATTTTTTTCTAAGACTTGATGTCTGAAGAAAGAATAGACCTAATGGCACTGGTACTCTAACAGCCATAAGATCAACTATCCCAGCTGGACGAAATTCAAGAAAGAGGATATGGAAAAGAAATCCTGCCCAAGTAGTGTCACATATTGACCATTTCCCAGAGATTAAAGCAAGAGAGCCTTTGAAAACAGTCTGGCCTCAGTCATATTATCAAGAATCTTTACCTTCAGAATACTGTCCCACATAATGTACAGAGGGCAATAGCGTCGCTTGACAGTGTGAGAGCTTCCCAGCGTTGCATAGCAAATCAAAGGCATGAGGCAGGAAAATATAAAAAAGTAATGTACAAATCTTTATAAACATAAATGCTGTGCCATTTTCAGAACTCCTACAACTGTGTTTTCTATAATAAATGTGCAAATTATCAAAGAATACATGGAGACCCCTCCATAGCCAGGGTTGTATAGAGGTGTCGATGACTAAGCCTTTTTTTTTTCTTTTTTGAGATGAGAGTTTTGCTCTATTGACCCAGGCTAGAGTGCTGTGGCATCAGCCTAACTCACAGCAATCTCAAACTCCTGGGTTCAAGTGATCTTCCTGCCTCAGCCTCCCGAGTCCCTGGGACTACCACAATGAAGCCCTCCACAATGCCTAGCTGCTTTTTATAGACAGTCTCACTCCTGCTCAGGTTGGTCTCCAATTCCTGAGCTCAAGCGATCCTCCCACCATGGGCTCCCAGAATGCTAGGATAATAAGTGTGAGCCACTGCATCTAGCCTAGGGAGACATTCTTGAGGGTGACATTAAGGGGGTGACATTATCCTGAGCCTCACTTGTCAGGGAAACCCATGAGGGTCACATGTAGCAGGGAAGTGGGTAGAAGGACTAGAAACACTGACTGTTCCACAGACCTTCTCTGCTCTGGAGCCCACAGCCGCTCGCTAACCTAATCCTCCCAGCATCCTCCTGGAGTGCCAGCTGTTTATTTATTCACATGTGTGTTTGTACCTGTCCATGTGCACACACGTGTGACAGTATGTGCCTCAACTACCCTTGATGAAAATGTCTTTTTTAATATTGCCTCTTACCTGTAAGGAAAAAAAAAAAATTCTCCCAGTCCAACCCTCTAGTTGATAGATCAAACTCTTAATGCTGAATGTTTGAATTGTCACATCCAAAAGAGGCCTTATAAATCCAAACTCTGTTTTTATTTCTACACTGAGGTTTCTCAATTGACATGCGATTGCATTTATGGAGCAATCTAAATTGCTCCGCCAGATGACATTTTATTCAGGGGTCATAAACGTTGGTTTCATAAGGTCACTTTTAAAAAGTTTATTTCCTGGGTCCTTTTGAAAATGGGGTTTTCCTGGGAAATGGCAAATACACGTTGGCGTGCGGCACTCTAGCGCTGCAGAACGTGGTGCTGTTTGTCTCCACACTTGCCGGTTCTGAAGGAAACATTGTTTGTTAGAGGAGATAGGACGCTGCTCCAACCTTGAAAGGGAGGGAAGGAAGAAATAGCATTTTCTCCATATAAGCCTCTGTGATAACACCAAAATGTGAAACTTTATGAATGCTGTTTGTGAGATTCTATTTTTTGATAAGTCAGAAATTGCATTTTGGGCAGGGTGGTTTCAAAAGGGGAACACTAGGGCTTTGATTTGGTCCTCTGTTTTTATCTGCAACTTTAATCTATATACAGGGAAGGTTTCCTTTGACATTTGTAGCAGCATTTCTGAGATTGATGCTCCTGCCTATTATTATACAGGAGAACATTGGATACTAAAGGTTCCCGCAGCTCCCATCAGCTTTCTATAGCAGGGCTGCTCTCCTGACATTTAATGTCCCTTAAGCCTGATATGGTCTGATAATTTCAACATGCCAGCTCCTTTGGAGAGAAATAAAGAACTGTGGTATCCTTGATTCTTCGTGGAGACTGTCACCACCTACATCACCAGTCACCTATCACCTTTTCTCCTTAACATGTGAAGTCTGCAAAAAGTACGTGAATTGTGTCTGAGTGTAGATGTACCAAACACAGCAAGATTAAGCCAGATTAGAGAAAAAATAGTCGTCTTATAAATACAACCAAGGACACAGTGTTGAAATGTCTAGATCATCTTTCTGAAGCTGACCTATGAGCGAGCCCAGTTAAATGAAAAAGTTACTTATGACCCAAATATCAACTTCCCACAATCACTCTTATAGTCTGTGTGACTAGATAGAAGTGTTGTTGCTGTGATTCCCTTAGCTGGCAAGAATTAGCATTAGCTTTCCATAACTCAGAATCCAGATCAGATCATCCTGAAACAAACAAGTACATCCATGCATTGGATGAACTGCCAATAGGAACAATAATCATATATAGCTATAAAAGTATCTTGAAGTGAAAGATTTCTAGGATGTATTATCAAGTTGAAAAGGCGAAGTGCAAAACATTGTCCATAGCATGTTATTTTATTTTGCATGTGTGTAGGAAAAAGAGCAATATTCAGATCTTCTTGTGTTTGCATAAGAAAACACTCGTTTTTTACAAAACTAATCGAACCAGTAAAGAGTAAGTCAGGGGGAAGGGGAGAGGGAGGGACAGAGGTGGGAAGAAGAGCTTTGATGTAATTTCATCTTGTTTTAATTTTTTAACCAGGTTAGTCCCAAAATTAATAATTTAATTTAAAAAATGGTCTTCCGTTTTTATTTAAATTTTGTTTAATGTCTGAAATTATAACAGGGCTCGAGGAAACCTGTGGTTCCCATTTGGTTAAACCACTGGTCTCTGAGATGTACTGCAGTTCACAAAATGATTCTCACTAAACTTTGGAATTTGTGCTTCCTTGTGGGTGCGCACCTTTCCATGAGCCCTCATCAACTCATGAAGGGGCAGTTGCTGTATCTCGGGTCCCATGCTAAATATAGACACCCACCGCCAAATGATGCTTCCAGGGGCACGTACGGCATGTCTGAAATAAGAGAAAGAATGATGACCCACTTTTTTTAACCATAAAGACTGATTATTTTTTAAACTTATGATACTCTATATCCAAGACAGTAGTTTATAAGAATGATATTTTTCAGTCCGTTGCTCATGAAGAAAATTAGCTTTTCTCATTTTAGTCAGCTTGAGAACTATTCAATTTCAATACAAATGAAAGAACAGAATATGAACTTTCCAAAGTTCTCCTTCTAGTGTTATTTTTTTTTACAAAAGCATCATTGCACTGTAATCAACATGCAGTGAATGTGCAACTTAAAAATCTGTGCTCGGTAGAAGTGTGTCATGATGGCTTTGTTTAACTAGGATGGAGAATAAAGTTAGCTCTTTGATATATGTTCAAACAAGGAAATGCTATACTGTGGCACAAATTAAATTACGAAGTATCCTGGAAAACAACTGAAACAATTAATAATGTCTCGACAGTGACCCAGGAATGACACTGTTCGGAAAGAATCTGGTACAAAAGACGTGTGGGGTAGAGATACGATGGAATTGGAAGTGGGGCAGAAAGATGACTGGATTTTCCAGAAGAAAAAAGTCAGAATGCTTCTTTGTGAAACCCAAATAACTCCACGTCATGATTGGACAACATAGCCTGAAAGATTTAATCAGGAGAAAACTGAAACAAAATCTACAGCAAAAAAGCATCAGGAACGAAGAAGGGGAGAAAAAAAAACACCTGCAAATCAGCAGCTGCTGGGTAGTGAACAGCTGATTTATAATCTGAACTATTTAGGTGTAAGTGTTGACTTTTGTCTGTGTGGATTTGTAGACATTGTAAGGAAAGGGTGAGGCTTAGTACTAATTTGCTTTTTATCCTGAATGTCAGTGGTGACCTGTCCTGTACAAGCTAGTAACACACTGCCTTCTACATTGAGAGAGAAGGAAAAGGAGAGAGAAGAATAATGTTAGGTGGGACTTTGGTGAAGGAAGGGGGAACACACAGTTCCTTCTTCCTTTCTTCTCTAACGTTGAGTCAGATGGTTTCTGTTTTGAAAAACTATGTTTTCTCCACATATCTTTCCAAAAGGAATGTATTAGTTTGCATTCCCACCAGCAATGTAGAAGTGCTCCCCTTTCTCCACATCCACGCCAACATCTCTGGTTTTGGGATTTTGTTATGTGGGCTAATCTTACCAGAGTTAGATGATATCTCAAAGTAGTTTTGATTTGCATTTCTCTGTTCATTAAGGATGGTGAGCATTTTTTCATGTGTCTATAGGCCATGCGCCTGTCTTCGTACTCAGCCCTAATATGAAGCTAATTTATAGCTTTCATATGAAGGCTAAAACCCAATTACAGCACAAGAATACAGGGAAAGGGAACGGGAGGGTAGGGGAGGGGGGAGGATGGGTGGAGGGAGGGCAATTGGTGGGATCACACCTACGGTGCATCTTAGTAGGGTACTGGTGAAACTTATTAAATGCAGAGTATCAATGTCTTCATATACTGATTAAGAAAATGCCATGAAGGCTATGTTTAACAGTATGACCAAAATGTTTCAGATTGTATATGAAGTCAGCACATTGTGCCCCATGATTGCACCAATGTACACAATTATGATTTAATAAAATTATATTTAAAAAATTATGTTTTTGTGGAATAGCAATTTCACAGTCTTTGTTTTGCAAGGAGGATCACAGCATGGGAAGTTGGGTGTTGTTCTTTGTCCTGTGCTCCCCCTCGGCTTTTCCTTCTCCCCTCCCTGCAGCCAGAGGTATGATCTCTGCCCTCCATCCTGGAGGCCTCCCCTTCTCACTTGAAATGACTACTGAACATTTCAGACCGAAAGCATAGAAGAATCCAGATGAGGATTATAATCCTCCGGTTCCTTGCGTGGCTGTCCTCAGGACGTGTCCCGGATCCAGCTGGTGGCTGTACGGATGGTCTCCAGCTAATAGATGCTCTGGCCTCGTCCGCTTGCTTGCTACCCCTCTGATTTTCAGGGAACCCTCATGAGAAAATGCTCTGGGGAAAATACAGAAGTTTACAAATTCCACAACTATATAAATAATTTAGCAGGCTCTAAAATGAATTTGCATTAATATAGTGCAAGCTCCCAGAGTGTCTATAATAGTAATTTCACTTTCTCTAATTTCTACTGGCTCCAAATCTCCCCTGTTCATTATTGAATAGGGATTGTCTGCTAAACTTAGTAGAAACCACAACTGTTTCCCCAAATCTTCTGCTTAGGCCTATGACAAACTGTTTTTGTTTTCCAATCTACGCATTTCTTCATCTGGACTAAAGCGACGGAAATTTGTGCCAGGTGTGTAGCTTTGCTGCTCGATTGGCCCTTGGGGATCCCCCGAGAGTGCATGGTGGCTGCCCAGGGTTTACGCCATGACTTGCACTTTCTTTTAGTGCTTTTCAAGTGATTCGGCAGATAGGATAATTGTTGTCCCTTAAAGCTCTGCCTACTGGCCTGGCCTCCCAGGAATTTGCCCAGGTTCCTTTGTGATGGCTGTGTGACTCTGCCCTCTGCAGTGGAGTTTCACAGGTATAATGGGATTTTACTTTTAAGGTAGCAGGAAAGCTCCCTGGTAAAGAAGCCGCTCACAGAGAGGACGTGCTGCCCTCCCGTTCCCTGGCCTGCACCAGGAGCCTTTGATGGAGAGCTGCGGCTGCCGCAGTTCATTACCGTGCATTTCAGAGCCCAGCTCGGCTGCATCAGCGCGCTGCCCCCTAAATGCCGTAGCATCGTGATAACAGCTGCAGATACCACAGCCAGGAGCGCCACCGCCTTTGGAGCGTCACTCCTCTCAGCCTCAAGTGGGCTCCCAAGGAAGAGGGACAGCGACCTCACAAGCCAGCTCCGGCCCCTCCGCGCCCCTCAGTTCAGGCTTCCAGGAGTCCAGGTGAGGGGCACTGGCTTCCAACCTGGCTACTTCACCCTGAGGCCATGATGATGGGGCCCAAGAGCAGCAGTGGGGAGCCAGGGCGGAGAATATGTGAAGGTTGGGCACACCTGGGACGCTCTTGAGTGCTATTCGCCTCCCACGTCACCACCTCTTTTGCTCGACTCCCAACACAGCGAGTTATACAAGAAAGAACACCCCCCGTGCGGCATCGGCCAGGCCTCTGGGCACAGGAGTGGAGCCGTCGTTTCCCAGGACTCAGCAACAACACAGGGCCCGGTGGATGTAACGGTAGGCATCAGTGACCGTGGGCTTCTGACTTTGGCTCTGCTGTTCAGCTGTACTGTGACTTTGTGCAAATCCCCACCCCACCCCCTTTTTTTAAATTTCAGAGTTCTTCACTAGGAAATGATCTTACTTGCTGCTTGGTGAACTGCCTAACTGTACTCTTCCGAGGGCAATGGCAAAGAAAGAGTGGAGAGCCCTCCTTGTCCCATAGACCACCCACTGTGCTCCACCCCCATGTGTTATCAGGTCTGCTTCTGGGACTTTACCGTCTCTTTAAAGCTCATGAATATCTACATGCGAGGCCCTCTTCTCAATGCAGCTCCCTTCCTCCATGAACGAGTAACTGTAGTTATTCTGCATGTGTTAGGATGACGAATACAATAACAAATCCTCTGTAAACAATCAATAATATAACCAGTAGCTACTAATAAACATTAATATGACAGTTGATAGAACTTTCCTTTATGTTCCCTATAGGCTGGGTTCTCTGCTAGGTGTTTTCCATTACAGCCTCATAAGAGCCACCTAGGACAGGGGTTATTATGACTGTCTTATGTGTAAGGAAACTGAGATTTAGAGCTCGTATAATTTGCACAATTGTCCAGAATATATTCTTTCATCTGAATGCAAAACACACTCCTTTTGGCTGTAATTTCTATCATCTCAGCCATTTTTTTAAAATTTAAGATTAATATGAGGGTCCAAACAATTAGGTTACAATGTTTGCCTTTGTTAATCTTAATTTTTTGTTATCATCATCTTAGCTATGTTTTTTTACAGCTTAATATGAGGGTATAAACAATTGGGTTACAATATTTGCATTTGTTACTTTTTGCTGTAATTTCATACTCATTCATTTACGTTAATGAGGACTCTTGCATCTGGATTATTTTTTTGAACAGTTTAGCCAAACTACTAATAAGTAAAGCTTCATCCATTAGATGGCTTCATTCATTCATGCAACTCACTCGAATGGTCATATCCTGGATGGTACAAGGAACTTTGACTGTCTTAGTTCTGAAGGATACTTCCCCACTCTCTGGCTCCAATAGCTCTCCCACTTACATCCTCTGTATGCTCTCTCCTTAAACCTAGCACCATCCCTCATCACTAGACTAACTCACTGCTTCTTGGTGAGGTTCAGCTTTTTCTGTGATCCATTGTGTTTGTCACTTGCAAATCTTGAAAAATTTCCCTTAATTCTCCAGACAGTTGCTTTCTCATTTTTGCCTTATCATCTCTCTCCTCAGTCATCCTTTGCTTCCCTAACTCCCACCAAGCCTTTGACTCTCTGCTCACTTATCACATCCCTGGGTTTATTCTTCCTCCACAGATCAGTTTCTTCACTGCACTTCCGGCTTTGACAGGGACCTCCACTCTTTCTTCATAGTCCTTTTCAGAGTCTGTAATTTATATTCTTATTTATTTACTTGTTTGATTAATATCTTTGTCTCCTGCTAGTTCATAAGTTTCCTAAAGGCAGCATGCATGTGTATTGGCTTTACTTGTTGATGCTCTTTGAATTCTGGACTATTACTCCTCTATTCTCCATAAATACAGACGAAACAAACAGAAAAGAAGACACACCTGCTTCTTCCTTTGACTGCATGCTGTACAGTTGTACCTTTGTTTTTGCTCTCCCCTTCTTCATGTCAGACTGGGGCATGTCTCCCATGTCCTTGGTATCATAACAGGCAAGTGGCTGATCTCTCCGGGATATTGCCACCTGCAGGTTTCCACAGCATCCCTGCCACCCACCTCCTTGTCACACTTTGCATCTTGTCATCATGAGAAATTGAACCACCCCTAAATTTTAACATCAGTTCTGACATTATCACCTCTGACCCTTCCCCTCGCTTGCTCAACCTCTGTCACTTCAACAGTCCTTGGTCTCATCCCGAGTTCCAATCCATTCACTCTACCAACATCATTCTGCTTTCATTTTTTCCATCTTTTTCTGCTTCATAATTATGAAGACCTCCTTATGGATCCCTCCAACTCTGTTGTTACACCTCCCTCTTGTTCTCGTCTTCTAACGCATCACCCTCAATTGGTTTAACTTTCTTCTTCTCTACACCTGCATCGACATAGCAAAATCTTGCTGGAAAAACATTTATCTGCTGATAGGTTTCACCCAAAATTCATGTCCACTATCGTCGGCAGTCAATACCGCCTGCAATTCCAAATTTGTTTCTCCCGACATTCGGAAATGACCCTATCTTTTCTCCTCAAAGCTTCCGTACCCTTTACCTTTTCATTCTCACCTGGTGATTTCACATCATATTTATTTGAGAAATTAGAAGCTATCAAATGCAAATACCTCCGTCTCTACATCACTGTATTAACCTTCTTCCCTCCAGTGGCAAGAGACGTTTCCCCAGCCACTCTGCTGAGAAGTGTTGAGAAATCCACTCCTCTGGGTTCTGTCCTGTCTCACCTGCTCGGCAACTCAGTTTATAAGTTGTCCTCTTTGACGCACATTTCAACAACCTTACCTTCTCTGTGGATCATCTCTAAGAGGTACAACAACCTCTTTAATACCATGTCCCCTTTGAACCACTTCCTCGTTTTCTACTTTCCTTCATGGTCTGATGTCAGTGGAAAAATTAGATTATCATAAAAAATTGGCATAACCATCTCTGCTTGCTGCTACCTCCTAGAACTTTCCTTTACTCCTTCTGTATATTCTTTTTTTTGAGACAGAGTCTCACTCTGTTGCCCTGTATAGAGTATCATGACGTCATAGCTCACAGCAACAACTCCTGAACTCAAGTGATCCTCCTGCCTCAGCCTCCTGAGTAGCTGGGACTATAGGTACCTGCCACAATACTTGGCTCATTTTTCTATTTTTAGTAGAGGTGGGGTCTCGCTGTTGCTCAGGCTGGTCTCAAACTCCTGAGCTCAGGTGACATACCTGCCTTGGACTCCCAGGGTGGCTTACACGTGTGAGCCACTGTGATTGGCCTCCTTGGATTCCTTTATTTGTTTGCCTCCTTGGATTCTTATGTCCTCTTGTACCTTCCTAAACTCCTTCCTCTCCACTTATCTCTAATTTCTTCATTGCCACACTCCTTCTAGTTTCCCTGGTCATTCTCCACAGGGCAACTGGAGATATGTTTTTCTTTTCTTTTTTTTTTATTAAATCATAGCTGTGTACATTAATGTAATTATGGGGCACAATGTGCTGGTTTTATATACAATTTGAAATATTTTCGTGAAACTGGTTATTTCAAATATACACAATGGATCATATTATTCCCTGGTTAAAAATATTTAATGACTTTCATTTTACCTAAAACTCAATATTATTATACACTTATTAGAAATAGTTAATAAAGAAAGAGAAAAGGATATGGCTGAATGGAGAAGTAAACCAGATACATTTCCTTTCCTCATAGGACTCCGTGTTGAGAGACACACTGGCATTGAAGAGATATTAAGAAAGATAATTGCCATTGCTAATAGTGTGACAATGGAGGAATACAAGGTACCACAAGAATGTATAGTCATAATTTTTTCCCTATAGAAATAACGTTTATCCTGTGAGCTTAAGGGAGAGTGTTAAAGCAGGTAATGGGATGGCATGTGCAAAAGGCCTGAGGCAGGGCAGAGTATGGAGCTTCTAAGCCACTGAAGTCGGCCCCTGTGCCTGGAATATTGGGATTGGAAAGGAGAGTAGTTTGAAGTTGTGCTGGACAAGAGCTAGATCCGGCAGAACCTTATAGAGCACTTAAATAAAAGATTTTGGATTTCATTCTAAGACCATGTGGATAGCACAGAAGGGTTTTATTTGAAATGAGTTCTGTTGTATAACAAGAACAATCTGGGTACTCTGTGATGAACATATACAGATGATGAACAGATGCAGGTAAAGTAGTTAATTATTATACATTTCTATGAAAGAGATAGTTTACTGACCAGGGTATTTTAGTAGAAATACAAGAAGTGGGAAGATTCACAATATTTTAGAAATTGGAGTGACAGGTCCTAGTAATTAGATTTTGAGGACTAATTGCAATACAGACATTCCAGGGATAAAAAAAGTGTCAATAAATAAATATGTCAAGTTTCTCGCGAGAGTAGGTAAATCCATAGAAGAGCCCACTCTAGAAAAAAGTTCAGGAGGAGGAGCCTCTGTGGAGAAGAAGGTAATAGGTTTGAGTTCAGACATTGAAATTGAGAACTTTGTAAGCACATCTAGCAAAATTTCAAGTATGAAATTAAAAACTAAAAACTATCTTTGCTGTATCCTCTTCCACAACTCCATACAGTTTATCAAATGTGGCTCTCATTAAAAAAAAAAAAAATTCCTAAATTCGGTCACTTCTCACTATGTCTGCTGCCGGACGTTAATCTGAGACCCCCAACCCCAACCGGCCTCCAGGCTCCTTCTGACTGTCTCTCTACTGCCCTCTTGTGGTCCATTCTTCACAAAGTAGCTAAGGTAATACCCCCAATAGGTAAGTTGTGCCATCCCACACTCCTGCTACACCTTCACCCTAAAATACCACGTTCTTTCTTTTGCCAAAAGACCATAAAAGAGTTTTCCTCCCCACACTTTTGTCCTTCCTGCCCTTCTTTCCCAGCTGTGCTGAGGGGCCACACTGGCTTTCTTCCTGGTTTTGTGCATGATCAACCCTACTTTCTGACCTTTCTTGTATTCGTTCATTCTACTTTTTTTTCTCCTTCTCATTGTCTGGGTTTTGATTTAACTGTCCCTTGCACATTTTATATGACATAGTGCTACTCTCTCAGGTCTGGTTTTACTGTTGGATGACACCACTAATACTCATAGTAATAACCGTTTCTTGGCATATATAGGTATGACATATGAGTATGCACTCAATGACGTTTCCTTTTGTTCACATAAGAGAATATGTTTTTATTTATTTATTATTTAGTTAGTTTTAGAGACAGAGTTTCCCTGGTTAGAGTGTCATGACGCCACAGCTCATAGCAGCCTCAAACTCTTGGACTCAATTTTCCTGCCTCAGCCTCCTGAGTAGCTGGGATTACAGGCATCTGTAACCATACCCAGCTACTTCTGTTTTTAGTAGAGATGAGTTCTTGCTCTTGTTTATAGGCTGGTCTTGAACTCCTGAGCTTAAGCAATCCATCTGCTTTGGTCTCCCAAAGTGCTAGGATTACAGGTGTGAGCCAGCACATCTGACTGAAAATATGTTTTTGTATCATGAAAGATTTTGAGGGGCCTGTGATGTGGATAAGTTACACCAGAAGCGAGAGAGGATGTTGCTGCAGGAATAAAAGTGCCTTATTGCTTTATTCACAGAAAACAGCTGTTAGTTAACATATGCCTCCTGATCTTGATTAATTGTAGAATAAAATATGGAAAATTGTGACCGTGATCATTTCAGAGTTCTGGGTGAATAATTTAAAAAATGCTTTCAAATGAAAAATCCTTAGTTTACCACATTGAAGATTTTTGGCTCTTGAGGTAAAAGGTAGTCCTTCCAGATTTTACTGTGAACAGGGTTAACAAGACTCTAATCACATCAGTGACACATGATTCTATTAGCTTTCCCCCTAGGACTGCGTCTCAGTAGCACCATCAGAACCGGTTCAGTAGGAGTCTGAACCTATTACTTAAGGGCACATTTTTAATGTTGAATATAAATATGTCAATTGAAACAGAGGTAGCATTAATAAAAAATAAAGATATTCAATAAACATTTGGACCAGAATTCATAAAATTCGTTAGCTGATTTGAAGCAGGGATATGAGAGCTAGGAAGAGGTTTAAAATAAGTACAGGGCTTCCAGTTTATAAATGTTAAGAAATTAACCTAGAGATGTCAGTTAGAAAGTATAATTTGAACACTTAACTTTATAGATTGAGTGGGTTACTCTCATGGAATCCACTTTGAAATATCTACAGAATAGAAGGGACTATGAACCCTGAATGCAGGAAAGAAGGATGGTAACGCAGTCACTGTAGAAGGCAGGAACTGTAGAAGACCCCCTTCAAAGAGCTTGTAGAGAAGAAAGAAGGGAAACGCGAGAAAGAGGGAATCCAGTACACAGCAGCGTACAGAGAAGTAGACAGGAGGAGAGTGTCATACAGGATCCTGAGACTCAGAACTGGTAAAGACAAGGTAATAATAAAAGAAGGAGGAGGCAAGAGAGTCCAAGTCACAGAAACGCCAGGTTGGATATAGATTGAAAATGGGTTAATCGGTTTGTCAGTTAGATTCTGGTGACCCTTTGCATACAACCTATGGGTAAAAAAAAAAGAAAGAAAATGATGACCCTGATACAAATAGCTTAATTTGAATTAGAGTTCTACTTCTTTGGGAGAAAGAAAAAGAAATTTCCAGTAGCTTCCTAATAGACTTCTGTTAACGTGTCTTTGGCCAGAATCGTGACACTTGTCCATTACTAAATTTCTTTCACTGGCGAGCAGAATTTGAATGACCATGGCGTGTACCAATTTTGATTCACTTACTGAGGCTGCTGAATGTGCCCCCTCAGTGTTGGTTTTAAAGTATCCAGGCCCTGAAAAGCATGAGTCTTAACACAATAATCAAGTAAATGAGGCAAAAGCTATACTAATTAGTTTGATGTAAGCACTCCAAATTGTATTAAAAAAAACCCATTGTACCCCACATATACATAAATGTATTCATGATCTATGTGTACATGACTTAATAAAAGAAAAGAAAAAGATCAGTGATTGGGTAGTTAATACTGTCCATCACAAGGAGGAAGTAAAGAGAGGGTATGTGTGTGCGAATGAGAAACAGAGAGAGGAAGAGAGAACTGCTATTGTCTCTGAAATACATGGCCAGATCAATAAAGGATACAGTGGGTGCTTGAGGTTGGGAGAGGGTGATAAAAATTTAAACAGCACCCATGGGGACTGAGGAAAAGTGTATATGTGTTTGAGAGTACCTCGCCTGCTGGGAGATTTAAAAGAATATCACCAAGGCAAGTGGCATTTTGACGTTCCATTTAACTTAGTGTGGAGTCAGATCTATTAGAGGTGGAGGTGGAGTGATCCACTTGGCTGTGCTGTCCTTTCCAAGCAGATGCAGAAGGGCTCTCCCAGCAGACACTTGTAGCTTTGTTTCAAATTCACCTTAGACGTCCTGGCTTATGACCTCTCCACAGTTTCCGTTAGGAGACTGCTCCATCAGGCAACAATTTCCTCGTGGTCTTCATGTCATGCTCCTTTACTTCCTCCCATTAGTCATCTTTCTCTGGAGAAATGATTCCCCTCTTCTGTGGGGTTTTTGCACCCAAGCACTTCTCATACCTCTCATTCACTAATTGTGCTATTAAATGTGTGTTGTTGTTGTTGTTTTCATATAAAGATGGGGTCTTGCTTTGTTGCCCAGGCTCAGGTGCAGTAGCTATTCACAGTTTTGATTTTGCAAATTGCAGACTCAAACTCCTGGACTCAAGTGACCCCTCTGTCTCAGCCTCTTGTGTAGCTGGGACTATAGGTGTGAGCCATCATTTTGCCATCCATCACTTCCGCCACACCCTTTAATGAGTACTGCTCTTCCTCATAATACCTATTAATTCTTGAGGCCTTCATAAATCTGATATTTATTGTATGAACTATTATATAATTGGCAAAATAGACTCATGAAATAGAATCTTAGTTTTATAATTCTGCTATTTGAATTATCCTCCCTGACACCCACCTCATCCCTGCTTGAGGAAGCCTCTAAAAGACTCATTATTTTAGGAAAACATGTTCCAGTAGGCTCCTAAGACATACCTCTAGCTCTAATCTCTTTCTTCTTTAACACATATTGCAAACTGTTGCTACATTGACCTTCCTCCAAACTTTATTTTCTTTATGCTCATTTCCTGATCAAAAATTTTAATGTTTATCCATTACCTAGATCTTAAAGCACCAGATCTTTAACTCATTATTCCTTTTACTTGTTGCTCCCAGACAACTTTTGCAAACCCTCCTCCAATGTTATAAATTTTGAACTAGTCAGCACTTCTGCTCAGAGTATGCCCTTTAACTAAAATGGTCCCTATCATTCATCTGCTTATCCAATTCCCAGACATTTCTAACGGGATTTCTCAAGTTCCACTTCTGCATAAAATATTTCTTGGTCTTTCTTGCCTCTGAAATTTTATTGTTGTTAACTCCACACCACTCATTACTAGTGGCAGTTTTCCTGATACTATAATTTTACTAATTGCATTGCTGGTTAATTTTTGCAAGGGTTTCTTAAAGTCAGGATGTATTTCTTCCCCTAACTTTGTAAGCAATTTTGTTGAGCAACTTTGTTTAAGTAACTTTATTTCCCTGTGTTGCAATTTTATCATCTATAAAATGGCAATGGTAATAATAGCCATTTTGCTTCATTTCTTGTTAAATAAATTAAGATGTTTGGTTATTAAGTACTATATAGGTAGTTATAACCAGGTATGCCTTTTTTACATCCTTAGTAAATTTCATATGGTTAACACAAGGCTGAAATGGAACAAGTACTCAATACAAATTTGGTGAAATAAATACTCAATTTATTCATTTCTGGGAAGTGATCCTTCTCTATAGTTTTTTTCTTTTCCATTCCTCTATCTATTTTTCTGTTTTCTTTCTCCCCTCCCTCTCTCCTTTCACACAACTACCCACCCTTCCTTCCTTCCTTCTTTCCTTCCTTCTTTCCTCCCTCCTCCCTCCCTCCCTTCCTCCCTCCCTCTCTTCCTCTCTCCTTCCCTCCCCATTTTTTCCTCTTAGTTCTTCTTCTTTTTCTTTTCCTTTTGACACTGGGTAACTCTAAAGAACTCTAAACACTTCCAGATTCTAAATGAAGTGATGCTTTTGAATAAAGTTGATTTAGTATCATATTCCTTATAAGGTAATCAACTGGGCTACAAATGAATGAACACTAAAAGTTGTTTACTTTGCTGTTTTATACGAATTGATTCAGTTCTGCTGAGACTTCAGAGAAGCAATATGAAATAGCTTATCACAATCCTGAAATAGCTTGGACATAATCCTGGAAGAATTACATAAAGGTTACCCATCACTGTACCAAGAATCTTGTGAGCATGGAGATTTCTAGAGTTTACTTGGAAAACTATTATATTTGTTTGTTTGGATGGTGGTAATATAACTCAAGGTAAGGAAAATGAGCACAACAATTGAGTGCAATAGATTATGTGTGTGTGTGTGTGTATGATTTAGGTAGTGGTCAACATATGTGCAAGGGGCATCTACACAGTTGTGACTTGGATCTGTGTTTCATACTGTGCTGTGATAATAAACTGAGACATAATAGCCTTTTAGTTACTTGTGTTGGCTTCTGTGAGTTTTACTAATCCTGAGCATCTTCTCCCTTTGTTGAGATCTACTCAGCACTGTCTGCTCACTCTGGTTTCTCATTATTTTATAAAGAAGGTAGATTCTTTAGAAAATAGTTAAATACATCTCTGAAAAATTACCAGGTTAACTTCTAAGAGATAGGATGAGAATATAATGTGAAAGTCATTGTTTAGTCTTCTCTGTGAACTATTGACATTAATAAACCTTGGTGCTGACTAAAGGAATTACCATGTAACTCTGTGCTTAAAGAACTCAGACATAAAACACAATTATAAACTAAAAAAATTCATGTTTATATTTCTTGGCTATCTTGACAAATCTAAGACTAGCGAACAGTCCCAAATGTGAGTTTGTTACATCCTTTTAAACAACAAAATCAGGCTATTTATAATGATTTTTAAATCTTTTTTTTTTTTCTCTTTAAAGGTAACAGAATTTATGGTGTCTAAGAACTAGTTAGCCAACCAGACCAGGCTACACGATTATAACTGTCCAAAGAGCTCCAATTAACAGACTTTTGGAGAACTTCAAATGGAGCCTTTGATTCTAAGCCATTCCTTAAGGCAGCATCTACTCTGGAAAATAAAGGAGAGCTCTGGCAGTTCCTGTCTTGATTTGATCAGTGGAGCTAGTCCAGGCTCTGTCTCCCTGCTGAAGGAGCTGGTTTGGCTGTCTCCACCGATCAAATCAGATGGATAATTGTCCAATTCTTCTCACGTCTTGCATCATTTAAACAGAACTTAGAATAAACAGACCTAACTGCAGCCGATAATTGCTCTCCTGCTTTTTCACGATTATCATTTGCCTATTCCTAGGCCAATCGTCTAAAGTCAAAATGTTCTATTGGTTTGTGTCAAGGTGTTTTTGTTTTCTTTTCACCCAAGGTAAACCAAATTAACTTATTCAGAGGCATTGAACATTAATTGAAACCTTAGCATCATGCTGTAAGCTAAATGTGGATACCTAAAATGTTTGTGATGGGAATATTGTACATGAATAAGGTACCGCCTGGGTTTCTGTCATCTAAAACATAGCAGTGACAGCTGTGGTTCTCTTCAGTCTGTTGAACAGCTCACCTCCTACAGCCAGACCATGGTGGCATTAATTATTTAGTTTTGGCTTTGCATTGTTAGAAACTGAAGCCACTGGTGTTTTACCACTAATCTCTCAACACAGGTCATTTCCTGAGACCTGTCTCCCATTTTTAGTGATGATGCTAAGCCATGGAAAAGAATATCAAATTTTAGTTCGGTAATCAATGTTGATTTTCTTTGATGGATAAAGTCCCAAAGACCATTCAAAAGTTCTGTTGCATTCCTCTCACAGTCGCCTTTGAGGGTGGATTTAATAAAAGCTATTTTGGGCTCTCTTTGGGGAGCTCAGTTTGATGGGGGGCCACAGGCATAGGGGTAAGGACGGAGAGCTGGGTGGTGGTGGGGTTAAGAGACGTTCCCAATGTAAGTTACAGATGAAGTCCTGTTTTCTCTTCCTTAGAAAGCAAGAAGAGGGAAGAGAAACAAATGTCTTCCCTTGGAAAAGTTGATATTCTCAAGGAATGGGGGACAACTGATCTCCCTCAAATAGCAGACTCTTGCACTGGCACATGGCGTGAGGGTGGCAGATCCCAGCTGATGCTGAGTGAGGACTGTGTGTCCCGGGCGTGGTCACATGCAGGGTGGCCTCGCACTAAACAATGCTGGACACTACTCTGTCCCAACATGTCCCTTGTCTCCAACCAGTAGAGGATTTCCTCCTATACATTTCCTTCTCCCAGCATTCTTTTCCACTCCCTCTTCTTCAAAACTTTCTTTAAAATGGGTACATTTTATCTCCCTACCCTTTTCTCTGCTATTCCCTTCTGAAACTCAGTTATCACCTGACACCTTTCCTGCAAACCTGGCATGATTTTTGCTTAAGCTCGGGAGGCATTATTTATTCTCCCGAAGGACTTCAAAGTCAGTGCGTTGATTGTCAGCTCTTACCTATCAGAAAAATGCAATTGTCATCTTTTTGGCTCAATATCAGTTTCACTTCTTATAAACTGACAAGGTGGCTGTTGAACATTAGCTGACTCCACACCAGAAATTCAATGAAGCACAGGAATTTGGGTATGAAGTCCTTCCCAGGATTTCATTCAAAGAATCTCGTGGTGGTGGTAAGTTCTGAGTGTGTGTGCGTGCGTGTGTATTTATGTCCTTATGTGTGAGTCTCTGTTTGCAGGCAGAGGGTGGTTGGTCAGAAAGGAGCAGATGTATGTTAAAACAGAAGTTGATTATACCATAGATGGCAAAATATGACATCCGAGCAGCCACTCTGTAATTCTGCACAGAAGGCGCAGGTCTCTAAGCTGGAGTTGCACTTTTCCCCAGAGACTCAAGTGGAGCCCACCTTGTTACTCAACTAGCTGAATCCCCACCAACTGGAAGTCATGGAGAAACCTATTTATACTTATGACCCCTAGAAAATCTGTTGAAAACCTCCAGGTCCTTAAACAAATCCGTTGGTGTTTTCTTCTGAAATTAAAAACTCTCCCTGCAAGCTTATAATTCAAAATTGGAAAAATCTTTATTCAGGGCCCCTTGGGAATTTTATACATTCCATAAAAACTTCAGGAAGCAGTAATATTTCTGCTTCTCTCTAAAACATCTGTTCCCACTACTTGGTTTTTAGGTTATTGTTTTATTCCTCGTGTTTATCTAGGAAATCTCCAAGCTTCATGTGCAGGCAGGCATATGGCATATTTTTAAAATGTATTAAAATGTGGTGTTTTCTAGAAATTGGAAAGGAAATGTAGTTGGCTTATCATGGATTGTGTCATAGGATAACCAAAGGAAAAGATTTTGTTTTAGATCTAACCTTACTCTTCACTCAAACTTGAACCCGCAGAAGGTGTGTTTATTGAATGTGAATAGCATTCATATGTATCTAATCTGCATGGTTTAGGAAATACACAGAGAGGCCCCAGGGCACGGTGGGTACCAGACTAGTGCCCTACTCCCTGGACTGGACACCTTGTACCGTCACTCACTAGCTGTGAGACTTAGGGTAAGTTACTTAATATTTTTGTGCCTCAATTTCCTCATGTCAAAGGAAGATATTTATAGTACTTGCCTCCTAAAATTATTTTGAAGAATTGTTGATTTAATTCATACTGAACCATGTGTTTAAAAGACTAAATACATGATAAGCATTCGCTGTTACAATTGATGGTGAAATTAACCCCATGACATACCCTCGGACATAGACTAGTCAATCAGCAATGTGTGTCCTGGTCTGTCTTTAGCCTCTTGTCTTTTTACCCATGTAACACCTAGAATATTTGTGACTTTTGAAAGGTTCTGAGTGTACCTTAAAAAGTTAAGTATAGTGAACTGATTTTAAGCAAAAATATTGTACATACCATCTTCTAGAGCATGACATATGACAACAAATACAGCAGCTAAATGTCTAGCCTGTAATATTTACTGTCCCACATTATCAATAAGAGAACTGAAACTCAGGGAAAAAAAGTTATTGCAGGTGGCCCAACCAAGACAGACAGGGGTTACTTATTCCGTCCTCTTTCTGTTGTACGAATGCTCTGTGAGAACAACAGGCTGAGAGACTAGGAAACACACACGCAGTGCCACCATCTACAACCGATAAATGCTTGTATGCTTGAATCTACATCGAACAAGCTGCAGAAATTAGAAGAATCTGCCTGGTTCAATATTACATGGCACAAAGCCTCAGTTTTCTGAGGGAAAAAAATATCATGGAAAGTATAGGACTACGCAGGCCATTCACTGCATTGTTGTCATTCTGTTTGTATGTTGTTTTGTGTGTTTGGTTTGGTTACCTAAGAGCAGCTCGTCAGTGGTTTTAAACACAGTCAGATGAGAGTGCACTGATGAGGTCTAATGTTGCAGATGCAAATTATTTTAAGGTTCTGTTGGTTCAAGGGAACTGGAGAAAAACCTGCAGCAACAACCTGCTTCCTCAGGCTCAACATCTCACAAAAAGATTACAGGAGTTTCTGCCTGGCGCATGAATCCAAAATTGCACATCAGCACCAGTAGGGTTGCTTCCTAATCTCTAGTTACACAGTGATTTGTGTACTTTCTCCAGAAAAAAATGTTTAAAAAGTCCTAGTTCTGAGGGAGGCTACAACACAATGAAGAAAAAATAGGATGTCAGTTGCATTCTTCTAGGCAATACTCGCCGCCCTGACTCCCAACCCTCAACCCCTTCGCAGCGTCTGGCGGTCCTTTCTGGAGCACCATAGACTGATCTCGCATCTGAGCTATCCGATGACCTCCAAAGCTTTAAAACTTTCAAAATCTAAAAAGTAAAGCCCTTGCAATGATGATTCTGTTCTAAGTGCCTACAGTACAATTTGTCAAGGAACTGTTTTCTTCTCCAAGTTGCACGGAATAAAATAAAATAAAATAGAATCACCTTAGGTTTTTTTCTGGTTCTACACGCAAATATCCCAGAGGGTAGGAACTCAAGATTGCTTTGCAAATCCTACACAATTTTTATGGATGATAAACAACCCTGCAGGAAATAAATTATGATAGTCAGCTAGGAAATGGAAAATGTCTACAAATTTCTAAAAATAATGATTGCATTTCTCCACTCTTTGACACACAGCCATTTTTACAGAAGTGCATAGAGCCAGTCTTAGAAAGAAGTGGTGGTACCTGGTGAGTTCACTCAAAACGTTAGGAGGACGCAGCCTTCAATTTCACATCTGAAATAGTTCATTTTGCCTCCCCTCTCCCAAATCAATCTTTTTTCATGCTTTCTCTGTCTTCTACTTTTCTTTTCTTTGAAATAAAAATCTCGTTACTATCCATTCTTCTTCCTTCCTATGAAAATTAGAGCATATCTCTGAATATTGAAATAATAGGCTTTTTGTATGTTCCTTTCCTCAAAACCAGAGTGAGAGTCCTTTGTGATGTTTTATCAAAAATACATCTGAAAATTGGGCAGGGCCTGTGGCTCAAAGGAGTAGGGTGCTGGCCCCACATACTGAAGGTGGCGGGTTCAAACCTGGTCCCACCACAAAAACTGCAAAAACAAACAAACAAACAAAAAAACTTGTTAAAACAAAAATACATCTGAAAATTATCTTCCATTTTTTCTCCTATAGGTAGGATAATGTACATGAAAGCACAATGAAAAACAATTTTAAAATACTGAAAATGTAAACACTTTTCTTTATTACATGTTGAAATAGAACATACATTTTTCTTGCATAGCGCTTGCTTAATTGACTATTTTTCTATTATAGTTTCTCTTTATTTGATATCTTTTCTCAGATACCTGTATCCTAAGAATAAATTCTTGTGAAAGATAATTTTGAGTACTCCAGTGAAATGTGATGTCTCTGTCAAGTTCTCTTACTCTAATCTGTTCTCTCTTCAGTCCGATCTCAATGTCTGTATAGAGTAAGATACAGCTTATTATAATATTATGTTATAGTATTTCTTTGTCATTCATGTAAGAAGGAATATTGTTCATTAAAGTCACCAAGATTCTTTATTAGAGAGAATCTGGCAGGCAAGGGCAACTCTTTGACCCAGAGCATGGATCATTCAAAAGCTAAAGAAGAGGCTGTTACAGAACCTTACTGTCTCATAAAGAGAAGATGAAGTATGAAGACAGAATCAAAATAAAGGAAGCTGGATTTCATGTTTGGTAAGAGAGAGATGCTTAGTTTATGGTCACTTTCATAAGAAAGAAATAAAAGATTGATTTCCCAATGTCTAAAGATTATACATACTATCGGAGGAGACCTCAGGTTACAAAATATGAGTTGCACAAAGCTTGACTGAGAGGTGCCTCATTTACTTGCATTTGTGTGTTGTTTTGTTGTGTCTATATTTTACCAAGTGTTGCTGATGTGTCTCTTCTGGAGTTGTTTCTGGGAAATGAGATGCCGTGAATCACTCCTGCACTTGATAATGAACTTTGATTCTTTGTGATTTAAGAATGATTGGTTTAGTTATTTCATTGACTATTTACAGATATCCTTTAAGGTATTGTTGTGTTTTTCCAACATTTTGTGCAATTTATCTTACACTGGGGACTTTCTAGATGCCAGCAACTAGTCAAAATAAAAATATTTTATGAAATCAATCCTTCCACACTTACTAAAAGGTAAGGGACTGTTTAAAAAATATCTCCCAGTTACTCCTTAACTTTGATTTCCTTCACTATTTCATTTTTTGTAAAAAAAAATATGTATAGCTATCTTAAATCAATGGCTGCTCTAAGGTATTCCATAACTCATAAAGTAAAAATTTGCTAGCAAAATTATGTCTTCTTTAGGGAAGTTTTCTTTAGAATACCACAATAAAAC
This sequence comes from Perodicticus potto, assembly GCA_963574655.1. NCBI lineage: Eukaryota > Metazoa > Chordata > Mammalia > Primates > Lorisidae > Perodicticus > Perodicticus potto. The sequence goes on from CAUYRH010093745.1 coordinate 40,753, forward strand.
ATTTGTAATTCCTTTACTGCAGTCTAAATAATAAAAAAATGTCAGCCTTTATTTTGTTGTACAGTTTATATATTCCACAGTGAGGTAAATTTCTTAAAACTTGATGTTCATCCTCCTTATTTATTGGGTCCTTGACAAAAACAAAAGAAAATCAAGAAAAAAATCCCTTAAAACTTTATGTTCAGTATTTAAAAAAAGTTTTAAAAAAGAAATTTACTTAGTTCCCCAACTGTTGCCATTGCTGAAAAAATATTATTTTATATTCTTGTACTTTATTGGAGATTTTTATTATGTAATATTTGAAAATCTATAGAATAACTTAAAGTATCAAAATGTGCATCAGATAATTTGCCATCCAGATCTAGATCTCAATGTCACTAATACCACCGAGTCATTTGTGGGCTCCTCCCCTAGTCTATGCTCATGTGTGCCATTCCATCCTCCTATATTTTGGTTAATTGTTAAATTTTGCCTTCATAAGTTTCTTTGTATTTTAAAGAGAGTTTATGCATGTGTGAATTATGCTAAGGAATCTATTATTTAAATGTGTTTACTTTTGAAAACATTATAGAATAATGGTGTTATACTACATGGAGCCTCTGGAACTTGCTTTACTTGTCACCCTGTTACTAAAATTTATCTATAATTAGTGCTTAGAACTCTATCTCGTCATTAATCAATTTACAGTATTTTATTAGCTAAATATAACACAGTTTATTTATCCTCCTCTGGCATATGGAAAGTTGGATTGCTATTATTAACAATTAGTTTACAAATAATTTTGCACATGTCAGGTAATTTCTATATCGTGTACCTAGATGTGGATTCTTTGGGACTAGAGTATGCACATGATCAAATTTATAAGATAATACTAAGCTGGTTTTGAAAATTAATATTAATAAATGAATTCACACAGTTACTGGTAGTGTATGAGGATTCATATAACTCCATAGCTTAACAACACTAATGAGATTTATTTATTTTGTCTATTTAGTGGATATATTATCTGTTTTTCATCTTAATTTATATTTTTCTGACTAACAATGAGATTTAGCACTCTTTACTTGATTATTTACCATTATTGTTTCCTCTACTAAAGTATAGCTATTAATTCTTTTGTCTTTTTTTCTATTAGATTGTCTGTTTTCACTGACTAGGTATTCTACATATAATAGGTTACTAATTTTATTCTCTTAATTTGTGTGACTTGAATGATCCTTTTATTTGTGGTGTCTTGATAAATGGAAGTTGTTAATTATATAGTAAATTTGTATTTGGGGAGGCTGGGGAAGATAGTTGACCAGAGACACCAGCTACCAGAGCATCCCAGTAAAAAGGAAAAGTTTTAGATGAAAAAAGAACAAACAAACAACAAACAGATTGGGTGTAATTCAGAGGGAAGTTCACCAGAAAACTTTATGGGAAGAGGTTGCAGAGCAGAACAAGAAGTAGAAAAATACTGGCAGAGATTGAGAGGCTTGGAGTCCAGTGAAAGGCTGGGTAGAGAAATTTGTTTCTCCCACTCTCACATCTTTCATAGTCAGAGGGCTTCCAAGCTTGCAGAGAAACTTTTTGCCCCCATGAACACAGGGGTTGCTGCCAGTGAGCTGGGAGCTTCTTGTGGATAGAGCTCCAGGCTCCCAGCCCAACTGGAGCACTTTCTGCCACCACAGACCTGACCTGAGATGGCAGGTGCCATATTGCTTCTTTATCCCCCCTTTGTCCTCCCAAGGGGGCTTCAGCCCCCCAGTTTTTGTCTTGCTCCTTCTCAAACAAACATCTCCCAACTCCAGCCCTGAATAAGATAGCCACAGGGGGCTAGAGAGGTCCAAGGTTCGGCAGGACCCCAGAGTTTGGACATTCCAGGTGGGCTGCCCCCTGGAGAGAGGGACAGAGATACCCAGAGTGTTAGCTTTCCCCCATCCAGATGCTTTAACTGGTTTCTTCTCCTTCCTCTCCCCACTTTGGCTGCTGAGAGAGATAATTAAGCCACCACAGTGAAGCTTCAACAGAGGGTGGACACAGACCCAGCCTCTTAGAGTCCCACATCAGACTAAAGTGTGTTCAGACAGAGAGCTTGTGGCTCACCAGTCCTCCCTGGTGCTGCATGCTCACCAGTGTCTCCATGGGAGCAGGGTGCACCCCAAAGCAGAGAGACTCCTTTTAGACAAGCTTCAGCTCTCTATAGAGAAGTTGGGACCAGCATGATTCTCCCTGGTATGGTCAGGCATTGATCTTCAGGGATTTAGGGGCAGGTCCTGAAGACAAGATTAGTGAACTGGTCTCAGTAGGGGAAGAAGCCCATGTGGTCAGAACTGAGAGAAGAGGAGAGTGTGTGTTTTGCCTGAAACACACTCATGGAGCAGCCCTTCCCCAAAGGGAAATGAAAATCTCAGTCCAGGCCAGAATCTTGGGCAGGAAAGTCCCCAGTCTACAGCACAGTTGTTGGGTGTGTTTAGATAGCTTGAGCTCCTGCCTGCCAGCAGACTCTGAGAATAAACTAAAGATCAGGAAAGAGGGCAGAAGAGCACAGGCCATTATGAGTCATTATGATAACTTCATCCACATAAGCAGACTTTCTGTTGAGTGGGCCACTTCAGGCCCTCCCTGGTGGCTTTCTCCAGAAGCCTGAGAGTGGAGTGTTAATCTCTGCTGATATAGCTACAAGGCTGGCTTTTGTGGAGCCTGAGAGGGCCCACCCAACCCATCCCTGGAAGCCTCACTCCTTCTCTGCCCCTGCTGTGGTAGAGAATAGGGACTTATATGGAAGTTCCAGGGTGCTACCCACCACCTGGACTAGTCAGGTGCTTTTCCTGAGGGACCAGAGATGGTCACAGGTCCCCAAACAGCACTCCAGTTTACTCCTTTTGCCAAGTGCCACCTACTGACCGGAAGTCAAGTTGTAAAGCCTCTTACAGCATTTACTGACTCAGTCATACAAAGTCTAACACAAGAAAATCTAATAATTAGAAGCAAAATCTGCTCCAGATGAGAAAGAATTAGTTCAAATACTCCAGAAGTATGAAAAATCAGAGCAAAAGGACATCCAAAAGTGAATACTGGCTCTCTAGCAATGGACACCAACAAAAATGAAAATACTGAATGTCAGGCAAAGTTCAGTATTTGAACTTTGGTAAATATGGATGGTGAGGAAGTTTTAAGGGAAAATTGAAAACCTACTCAAAGAAACCAGAGAAACAATTCAGGAAACAAATGAAAAATTTACTGAAGAGATCAAGGTATTAACAAAACTAGATAGAATGTCTGTAATTGAAAAGATTCATTTAAGGAAATACAAACACAGTGCAAACTTCCAAGAATAGAATGGGTCAGGCAGAAGAAAGAATCTCAGAACTTGAACTTGAAGATAACTTTGTTTATTTGTTTGTTTGTAGGACAAAGTCTAACTCTGTTGCCCAAGCTAGAGTGCCATGGCATCAGTCTAGTTCACAGTAACCACATACTCCTTAGTTCAAGTGATCCTCCTATCTCAGTCTCCCAAGTAGGTGGGACTACAGGTACCTGCCACAGTGCCCAGAGAATTTTTCTATTTTTAGTAGAGATGGGTCTTTCCCTTGATGAGCTGGTCTCAAACTCCTGAGCTCAAGGCATCCTCCTGCCTCCCAGGCCACCCATGGCTCTAGGATTACAGATGTGAGCCACCACACCTGGCCTGAAAACAACACTTTTGAATTAAGTCAGTCAATAATAAAGAACAGAACGTTAAGAGGAATGAACAAAGACTACAAGAAATATGAAATTATGTAAAACGGTCAAATATAAGAATCATAGGCATTCCTGAGGGTGAAGAAGAAAATGCACAGGGGCTGGAAAACCTATTTGAGGGAATATTTGATAAAAACATCCCTGGTTTTGCTAGAGATTTAGACATTCAGGTACTAGAAGATCACTAAACACTGGGGAACTTCATCACTAAGACGCAATCACCAAGACACAGAGTCATCAGGCTGGCCAAAATCTATCAGAGGGAGGAAAACCTGTAGGAATTTTAAGCCAAAAACATGAAGTAACTTACCACAAAAAAAACATCAGGCTAACTATAGACTACTGAATGAAGACTTTACAGGCCAGAAGGGATTGGGGCCCCATCTTCAGGCTTCTTAAACAAAACAACTGCCAACCTAGAATTTTGTATGCTACAAAACTAAGTTTTATAAATAAAAGAGAAATAAAGATTTTTCAAGCAAACACTGAGGGAATTCATCAAAACTAGAAGAGCGCTGCAGGGAATACTTGGAATTACATTATACATGGAACAGTACCACCACCAGTGTTGAACCACCCAAAATCTAAAGCACAGTGCTGATATAAAACAATAGAACAAGGAATAAGGAACTACCCAACAACACTACTCATATCAATACATCAATCAACATAAATGGTTTGAATTTCCCACTCAAGAGACAGGTGGCTGAATGAATCACCAGAGTATACTACAAATTGATAGCCTATCAACTCATGAGTGGATTAACAAAATTTTATATATATATATGTATGTACATATATATATATACACACATACACACATATACATACACTGTGGGATACTATTTAGCCATGAGGAAGGATGATTTAATGGGAACATTTATCTGTAAACTTGATGTACATCATTTATATGTTTCTCTTTGAGATTGTATAGGTTTCTCCAGAAGGTTCTTTCATCTCTTATTACATGGATTACTTTGAACTTTATATTCTGTTGATATTATAAATAATGTATTTCATTCATTTTTATATATATATTAATTTGTCCATCGGATTCTTTTTGAGTCTCTTTATGCGCCAAGTTCTATTGTAGGTGTCCAGGAAAGAGAAAGAAAGTAGGAAAATAAAATTCCTTTCTTTATGGACCTTCAAGTCTAATTGCATAATGGGCACTGACAAAGTAGTGAAAAGTGCTATCAAAAAGGAAAAACAGAAAAGCAAAAGGTAGTGACAATAATTTTTGTAGTGGGTTATAATTTTAAATAAAGTAATCGAAGAAATCCTTATTCAGAATTAGACATACGGGTGAATTCCTAAAGGTTTCTATTTCATTATAATTATTCTTTGTTAGTATATAAAAAAATGTAACTTATCAATTATCTTCTTATACTCTCTTAAACTCTTTTATTAATTCTATTAATTTGTCTGTATATTATTTGGGATTTGGTATATAGACAGTCATAGTCAAGTATATTTTCCATGTTTGGGGAATTTTTTTTGCTTGTTTGTTTTCATTCTTTATGTCTTTTCTCATCTTTGTCTTACTCCTCTGTCTAAATTATAAAGCCTCATTTATAACATTAGACAAAAGTGATGACAAGATACATTTTTGCATTGTTTCTGATGTTAGAATTTTTTTCAATTTCTCCATTAAAAATGATTTTTCCTCTGGATTTTTTATAGTGTTCCTTTATCAGATTAAGAATGTAATCTTTTCTATTTCATATTTTATATATTTTTCTTTATCATGAGAGTTAATCAATTTTTTAAAATGTTTTATCTGTGGCTATTGAGATGCTCTTTTGAAGTTTCCTCCATAACCTACCCTTGCAGTGTATTATATTTACAAATGTTATCAGTCTAAAAGCCTCTGGTACAAACTTAATTTAATATATCACAGAGGTTTATCTGCAAAGAAGTTTTAAGATTTTTAATCTCTGTTCATGAAGGAGAGTGACTTTTTAAAATCTTTTTCTTATATTGCTCTGTGATTTAGACCAGGTTAAACATTTTTGTTTTTGTATGTTTTGGAAGGAAATACATATAAAATTGTTGTTTGAAAGTTTCATAGATTTTACTTATAAAACCATAGTGACCTGGGGATACCTTTGTGGTAGATTTTTTACCCAATAAATACATGTCCTTAATGATTGCAGAAGCATTCACGCTTTCTATTTTTTCAAGTAGTTTTAATAATTTAAATTCCATTTCAATTTTAACTCCCCCAGTTAAACATTGTAATCACCGTAGTAATTCTGTACAATATTTCTTTAAATTTGCCTATATTTATCAATTTCATCACTCAAAATTCTTTTTTAAATCCTACATCTTCTTTCTTATATACTTTAAAAATTACTGTGAAGTGCAACCATTAGAAACTACCACAATAGAAATTTATTAATAATTTTTTTTCACTTTTTTAAAATAATTTTATTAAATCATAATTGTGTACATTGGTGCAATCATAGGGCAGAATGTGCTTCATATACAATCAGAAACATTTTGATCGTACTGTGAGAGATAGCCCTCATAGCATTTTCTTAATCACTATATAAACACATGGATACTCTACATTTAATAAGTTTCACCAGTACCTTACTAAGATGCACCGTAGGTGTGCTCACTTTCACTTAACGTTATTGACAAATTTCCGTGGTGTATTCTCTGTCAAAATGTTGTTAGGTTAATTTTTCATCATTTTTGACAATAATTTTATATGGTTTAGATCATACTGGTTCTCTTATTTCTACATCTCGATGTGAATTTTTGTAGGCTGTTAGGAGGATTTTCTGGTAGAGAGTTTCTTGGTTTGAGAGTTTTCGCTCTGTTTTTATGTGAAATACTCATGATGTGGCCTCTTGTAAAGCTAAGTCTGCACCAAGAAATTTTTTGCCTTCGGTTGCATGCTTGCATTGCGAGGCACTGCTTCCAGATTCAACCCAATGTTTTGCCTTATATTACTTCTAGTATTTATTTCTTTTGGGTGTCTGTCTCTTTGTTACACCCAGTGTTCCCATTTCTGCCTACCTTAAGTATTTTTTTTGAGTTATGTTGCTTCAGAGTGGGGATTTTTCCATGTAAAAATAAAAAGTTTCTCATTATTTCATAAAGACTTACACGGACGTAGCTCTAGTTGATCTTCTTACATTCGTAAGCAACATTTTTTTTCTTGGGGCAACTTGTATCCTATAAAGGCCATTTCAGATGTTCTGAGATCCTTTTGACCTGGCTTCCATATCAATAGGGTCATTTAATTGTGGCTGTGATTACTTTGGAGGAAAATGTGGTTTCTGTGGCTTGTAGGGTAAGGGAGTATCACGCATTCCTTCTGAACCCCAACCACGTGAGTGTTCCGTGCAGGGCGTGCAGCTCTGGGTGGTCTGGCCATGGGTCTTGCCTGTTCTGAAGTTCAGACCTGTCCCTAGTTTTGTTCGGTATGTTGCCCATGGTTTGATTGTGTTTTGTCTTCTTTATCACTCCTGGTTCATTATTGATGAGGATTTGAGGTATTTAAAAAAAATTACACTGCCATTATACATTGGCAGTTGTTGATTTGATGGATACCAAGAGGCTTAACTTTTGTTTATATGTGGAAATATGTCTATATTTTCATCACCAGTTTGTTTAGAAATGTAAAAATAAAAATACATTAATATTTCACTTCTAGCTCATATATTAGTGTTTTTGGAATGTAATATTGACTAACTTTCTCTCTCCTACTACTCAGAAAGCAATATGAGGGCAGGAATCACATCTCATTCATCTCTCTGTTTTTACCACCTGGCACATAAAAATAAATGCTTGTTAAAAAACATGAATACAAACTAGAATTAATGGATTATTATTATGATTCCATATAATTTTTATTCTTGGTCCACTCATGTAAAATTTTTACTGTATACTTCTTTAACCCTCCAAATTCTTACCTCCCTTTTCTTTCTTTTTCTCCCTAGAGAAATAAATTATCACTACTAAGTTTATGTGTATGTTTGGGTATATATGTGTATTGTTAATTTTTGCTCTTCACCTTCATCCCAAGAAGATAACCTTCATGAAGCTAGGAATTTTCTTTATTTTCTTAACTGCTATATCCCTAGAACCTGGAGAAGTAGCTGACATAGAGTAGAGTTCCAATAAATATTTGTTAAATGAATGAGTGAATTCTGGGATGATTTTCTTCTTTTGGAATACACTTCCATGATTTTCCTATTTTTACCAATTCTAGGTTATATCAGTTGAAATCATGGAGTTTCTAACTTTTCAAAAACCCAGTCAAAATTAAGGAAAAGTAAAAAGTTAAGATCACACCTTTGTTATTAGCAGATCCAACTAAAAACACTTACTTCATCAGTGGAAAAAAATGAAATTTTGTATGATTTCCAAAATATTCAATTCTCTTAAATCAGAAATGCTCTAATTTTAAAAATAAAGATATTTATTTTTTTCACACAGTTTTGTTTGCTTTACTTCATGTACTTGTAAAATGGCTAAGCATTAGAATTGTTTTTCTTCACATTCAAGTGTTCGATTAAATATCTAACTGGGTGAAGATGCCATAAGCATGTTAAAACGTTTCCACATTATGATAAAGTATTAAAAAGAAAGTATTATTTGGTTTTACATGTCATTACACATCCATGGTATTTTGTTTTCTTTCATTCACAACTGTACCCACAAGTTCCATGAGGCTGGTGTTATATTTTAAACATTTTTCTATCTATGGCATGGTACCTGAAATATACTATGTGCTTAACCAAAGTTTATGGAAGAAATTAGTTTCCCTTTGATGTCACTCATGTTTTAAATAGATTTATATCATTGACCTAGTCAATCTCTCTATTTGAGGTAGAATGAAATGTAGCAAAGATGCAATAATTGTGGTGTCCAAGAAAATGAGATCTGCTGGGGGACCATAGGGACTGATGGTCCCAGCATCCATCCGTACCTCTGGATTTACCCTTGTGTTTGCCCTGAGGCTTCTCTCAGCCAATGACTGAGCATAGGAAGGGAATTATGATGGTCTCTTGCTATGAGATGCAGGACTCCTTCTATGAATGTCTTTGCCTTGGGTAGTGTCCGTCAACCAACCCTGCTGAAACTTTCATGGAGCTCTACTCTAGTTAAAAAAAATCCTCCTACCCGATTATGTTCTATCCCTTGCTCCTTCTACCAGGTGTCAGACCTCCACCATGCTCACTGCCAATAACTTTCTTTAATCTCTAATCCCACCTTCTTAGCAGTTCTGATTTAACACGCTAATGCTAAGAGTTTCTTTTCTCTTTGAGTGTCTTGGTAGGTCAACGTGATGTGCAACATGATTTACATTTGACATATGCATTAGCATTTGACCTACATCCATCCTTATCTGATCTCCAGCTCACACAAAGAGAAAGATAATGTCTATGTTTAAGTCATTCCTGAGGCCAGTATGCCATCTTGGATGAAAATATCTGTATAAAAGCAGGAAATGTCAATTCACCTATCTGCTAAAATACAATTGCTAAAGTTCAGTCATAGGAAATTTCTTAGGCCACTTGGAGGTGAAATTGAAAGAGCTTTAGCCTTAGAACCAGAAAGATCTGAGATTCAAGTTCACAGGTGATTATAAACATAGCAGAAACCTAGATTCCCTGTAAGAATAACCAGTAAAATAATTATTTCATTCAATCAAATATATTTTTTCAGGTCTGGTTTCATGAATTCATCTGATATAGTCTGAGATATAATGACCCAGTTTGATAGATATTTGTATAAATTCTTGGTAATAATGACTTGTTGGTAGAGAGAATAATGATATTGACAGCCACTATGATCTCTACTAAAAATTTTTATATCAATTGGGACTTTTCTGCTATTTCAAAGAAAAAATAAACCCTTCAAATCCATATTAGATAAAAATAGTAAAAATTTTCTTTTCATATTTGTTAAATAATTTGGCATTACATAAAAAGAAACAAATGCAGATTATATTTTTAAAAATGCTACAAAAATAAGCAGAATCAACTCTTAGAACCTTTTAATTTCATAAATTATAACTTCTGAAAGTGTACAAAAAGCACCAGTGAATATAAACTTCCATCTCATCTTCCTCTCTTTTGAAATTCGGTCTCAGATGGCCTCGATCAGAGCTTCTCATTCTGGAGTGAAGTCAGCACTGCATGTTATGAAGTTACCTACATGTGCTGGAGAGAATTATATACCTTAGGGGTTATCTATCGACCTATGGTACAGCCATATGCTCAGGATGCAGCTTTGGTGGTAAGCCTGTGAAGTCTGAAAAATCTTTATAGTGATTTGGGAAATGCCAACCAGACAGTGTGAGGCCCATTTGATGAGCAACCTTCTCCAGGGGCCACTATTGTTGAGGTGATTCCATTTCATGAAATAAGTGAGGTAAGCATTCAATAAAAGGAGAAAACCCTGTTTATTTTGCTACTCAGAATGGACTTTTTTTGTTTTAATCCAGGTTTAGTCTACTTAGCTTTCAAAGATGAGTCGTGATACTCTTTGTATACGAAGCACCTCTAAAGTGTTGGAGAGGGTTGCTATATCAATGCTTATGAGAAAGAAAGGAGGTATGACAAAGGTTTTATTAAGGCCAGAGCACTTGATAGATTCAGAGGGTGTATCTCTCTTCTTCCACAATCAGTAGTGAGTCATCTTTTTTTCTTTCCCCTTAGTTATATTTTACTTCCTTAATCACATTGGAATTTATCAGTCATGCATTCTCTCTACTGGTCTAATTAGAAAACAAACAAACAAACAAACAAAAAACCTCTTTGTTAATTCTTCCAAGTTTTATCCAGTTTTCTATGACTTTTTTGTCCCGCTATGTACTTTTGTTTGATTACTGCCATTTCTATTCTGATTGTAATTTTTCTAATGAAATTAATCACTTGCTCCAAACAATGTATGTCCCCCAGACAATTAATCAGCTTTTTAAAAAATGTCTTCACCAGTTGTTTTTATTTTTTGCCCCTAATTTATGAAACTGACAATAAGAATATTGATTCCCAGGCGTGGCATGGTGGCTCATGCCTACAATCCTAGCACTCCTGGAGGCTGAGGCGGGTGGATTGCCTGAGTTTATAAACTTGAGAGCAGCCTAAGCAAGAGCAAGACCCTGCCTCTAAAAATAGCCAGGTGTTGTGGTGGGAGCCTGTAGTTCCAGCTACTTGGCAAGCTGAGGCAAGAGGATCCCTTGGGCTCAAGAGTTTGAGGTTGCTTTGAGCTATGATGCCATAGCACTCTACCCAGGGTGACCGAGTGAGAAACTCAGTCTCCAAAAACAAAAACAAAAAAACAAGAATATCTGTTTCCAAAGGAAATCTTACTTGGTTTCACAACTTCCATTATTATAAATCTATGAATCTAATTTGGACATCTCATACCAGAAAATATGTGTATGTTATATTTGGCATAAAGTCTAAGTTATGTGGCTGTGTACTGATAGGGGCTGAAAGCTAATTTGAGAGAGGTTGAACTAGTGAAATAATGCTATGAAATTCTAGTATTATTGATGAAAACAGGCATTTTTCCCCTTTACTGGAATGGTGGCCTTTTTCTTTTAATACAGGTAACAGAAATGGAATTGCCCATAGCAACCTCCTTTCCTCTCCCACCTTCAACATTTAAACATCTTGTGCTACCATAATAGATGACAAAACCTATTACTCAGCATAGACAGAGTAAAGACAGAACCGCCAAATAGGAATATGTGTATTTCCTTCTAAATATTTGCCTTCCCAGCCCTGTAAATATATTCCTACTCACTCTTTAAGGTATTTATATCTGGTCTTCATCTTCGAAACATAAATCTTTTTGTTACGGTTTTCATAGAGAAAAGTAGAAAGGACGGCGCAGGAGACAATGCCTTGGATTGCTGTCCTATGTAGCAAGAGCCAGGATGAGTTTGAGTTTGGCTGCAATAGGGTGAAATCTGCTTGCTTTCAATTATTCAAACCCATTTATATTTCTCATGCCAAGTTGGATAGGTTTATATTTCTATTTTTCCAGTTCTGAAATGAGGTTTTTGAATGATTTATACCATTCCTAGGTGAGTATATGGAAAGGTGGTAGCTTCTAAAGCCTTTTAAGAAGTTCATAGCATCCAAAGCAAGGAACATCTCCTTGTTACCTGCCTTTCAATTTCCTCTGGGCTTCCAGTAGCCCATGCGAAGTGCTCTCACCCCATGATGCCATATTCAGTAAATTTTTCTTTTAGAAAGAGCAGTGTTACCTTACAGCAGTCTTCTTTTCAAAGAGGTAATTTCTTGGGTCACAATCTGTGAAGTGATAAAACATTAAAAAAAATAAGAAAAAGAAAAACATCAGGTATTGATGAGCCGATTTAGACCCTGGCAGGTGGACTCTGCCTACACTGCTGTTTTGTGTGTATTCACAGCACTATGTGTGCTAATCCACAATTGTTATTTATTTATTTCCGCCCTGAAGCTCTAGTACTGATTGCAAGGATTGAGTGACTTTGTTGGCAGGGGGAACTGTGCAATAACAGAGTCTAAGTCTGGCTGGTCATGTGAATAACACTGAATAGCACCGGCCAGCTCCAGCCTGTGGCTTTGTCAGCTGAGCGAGCCAGAGAGATTTTTTTTCTCTTATTGATTTTTTTTAAAATAATTTCTGTGAAACCAGGATTGGGAGCTGGCAGGTTTGGAATGATGCCAGCGTCCTATTGAGTCAAAAGAAAAGCATATTGCCCGAATTTATTGGACATAGTGCAACAGAAGTGACAGAACAAGTTGCTAGGTGTTGCTCTGTGAAAGCCTTTTAGAACAAGAGATTTGGGACAATGAGCTGCAAATGGAACTGTGATCAGGGTCTAAGGAAACCCCTTTCAACTCCTTTTGACAGAACATATTCTGTCGTCGGAGCCTTTTTTTTTTTTTCCTTGATTGCTGGGCAGAATAAAATTGTAGCATTCTCTCTTAATTATTTTTTTTTGTACCGTTAATTGCTAATGCCTGTTTGAAATAGTGGAATTTCCAGCTGTTGTCTTTGAATGAAATGACTTCAGGAAACAAAAGTAATTGGTACATTCTCTGTTTGCATATGTAACGGTTCCACATAAAAATTAAATGAAAGGACTTGGAATATGTTCTCTCTCTTGCAAAATGTACCAAAATCACTTTTAAAAATGATATAACATATGAGACTTAAGCTACTTGATTTGCATTGTGGACATAAAGGGTTTTGTAAATAAACACATTTCATAATATATTAAACAGGTGTGGCTAAAAGCTTTGCTGATCCATCTCTCTACAACCTGACCACACTGCTAATGTATATGTTAAAAATCCACATCACCTTCCCTGGAAGAGCTCTTGCAAAGGAAATTTGACTTTATCTTTACCTATGAACAAACCTTTCTTTGCATGCATGTGGCAACTTTAAGAAGGGTTAGGTTTAGGATATTAAAAACAGACGTGGGGATTGCTTAGAAAAAAGAACAGTGATCTCTAAGAACCAGCATGTGTTTACGGAAAATGGGTCATGGGAACAGGAGCTTGTTTATCTTTTTATTTTGGAGAGTGAGAGGGATAAATCCCATCCTCATTGGGGAGGGTATTTGATGAACTGCTTCGAGATAACCTTCCGGTCAAGAAGTCCATATTAAGAAAAATGTAGTTGGTTGAATTATCTGATTAAACCTAATAGTACTGATTAGTGAATTAATAAACTGGAGGGGACACAGAAAGGTATGTAATTCAGGACTCTTTCTTGGTTTTAACCCAGTTAGATATTTTTAGCAGTAAGTTCAGTGCTTATCAAATTTGCAGGTGATTCAAAGCTAATACTTTTTATAAAAGTAGTAATTTTAGAAAGATCTCTACAAGGAAATGTTTGATTGAAATTAATACGATTAAATTAACAGAGATGGTGTAAAATTCTACAAAATTGATAATTGCATGAGGGTAGGCTTCAGGAGGCCTGGTGTGACAGTCACAGCCTGTCTGAAAAGACCAAGTTGTACGTGCAGACAGGATGTGTGGGCCTGATGAAAGGCGATGCTGTCACAGAGGTGGGGGACAGCTTGCATGCCAGGCTCAATGTACACACTTGGAAATCGGTGTCAGCAACTTTAGGTCATAGACTAAAGGACACAGATAAATTCAGAGTTATCTAAGGTACAAAGTGAGTTATGAAAGCTCGAGAAGATTTTCAATATTTCTTTGTTCATTTAATATTGTTAATGTTTCCTTGGTATGTGCTCTTGGCAACTTCAAACCATCAGCTTTTGTAAGCATTTGTATATTTGATTGCCCTAACAAGCCTTTGACGTATAGTCCTTATATTTTTTGTCATTTCACAGATGAGGAAACTGAAGCTTAGAAAGGATAAATGACTCACTCAATGATACCAAGTACTTTGTGCCAAATCTGGTGATGTTCTTCAATTTCACAATCTTGAACCACCTAGCTATGTAACAAAATGAAGTTTACTCACTTCCACAACTACTTTGGTGTGAAGTGCAGGGTTGTACTCGCAGGCTGCTGCGTATTCTGGCCCCAACTTACCTATCCAGATGATTTCTTTGCACATCCTTCGATTCAGTCAACCAGCCAAGCTCGATGAATGCTCTGCACCAACTCGGTCCTAGACCTGTGCTTGTTCTGTTTGCTCTGCCTGGAGTTGCCTCTCTCCTCTGCACACCTGCACACCTGCTCAGCTCCAACATAAATAGGTCTTCTTCTTCTTTTTTGGGGGGGTAGGGGGACCCTTTTGGTTTTCTTAAAATAAATGGAATAATCTCTACTGTAGACTTCCAGGATTTGTTGTTGCTTTCTTTTTTTCTTTTTTTGGAGGGGGGAATCTTTTGCAACTCATAATAAATTATTTTTTGAAAATAACTCATTTTAATACTTGTGTACATTTTTAAACTCTAAGAAACAGTAGGTCCTCAACAAGGGCTGTCTTTTGCTTTGTTTATTTCAAAGGATTCAGCTTAGATTTAGGCTTTAAAACTTTTAGTGTTTCAATAAATGTTTCTTAGATGAAAGAATAGAATGGATGATTATGGTAAGCAGCCTCAGGGAGAGATTATTCTCAGGAATATTGAGAGGGTGGAAAACATATTAGTATCTAATGAGTTGATTTGAAATCTGATAAGTATGTACAGGAAAGTTGGGGCAGGAATTCATTTAATGTTTGGAATTCCAAAGGAATTGTGTGCAATAGAATAAAATTCCTTCTCATCTTGCCTTTCATAACTGGGCTTATTTGGAAGCAGATTGAATCAGAAAAGAGTAATCCTGAATTTGGAGTATAGGTGGTTAATTACCTGGATTGTTTTTATTGTAGTAAACAAAGTAAATGAAGTCAGCAGATGTGGCGGAGTTGGAGTACATGATAGATTTCCCAGTTCAAGCATGAGGAAAGTCATGCATAGAAAACAAATCTCAGATTTGGCTACTAAACCAAATGGAAAAGGTGCCTTCTGCTTAAGAAAAATTTAGTTGGAAGGAGAATCCAAGATTTATGGCATCCAACGACGGAAGGAGTTTTCATAGGTTCTTAGAATAAATAATACAGGTAAGAGCACAGGTTCTAGGAACCATCCTGTCTGGTTTAAATTCTCACCTCTGTCACTTTTTCACTTTGTGACTTTGGAGAATCTATATAAATAATTTCTGTGCGGTTTAGTTTCCTCATTTATAAAATGGGAATAATAATTTGTATTAATTTCATAGGGTTATGAAAAAGACTAAACATTAATATATGTAAATTGCCTAGAACTGTACCCTGCCCATGGTAAGAGCTGCATCCTTGTTAAGTTATCATGTTATTACTTATTTGAGTTTTGAGCAACAAATTTTGATTGGGAAGGCATTAATCATGGGTCTAGCTTGGAAGACTTGCACTTGCTTTTTTACCATGTTGTGGTTTGGCTGATTACTAGCTGTGTGACCTACCAAAACTTGGGGCCTTAGGATTTTTTGCCTGTGAAATGGAGATTTCATATTTATCCCTCAGTATTATCTTAGGGATCATAAATATATAACTGTTGGGGAAACATCTTGTGATCTATACAATGCTGTAGAAATGTAAGAGAATTAATCATTTAACAGGCAGCTATTGAGCCCCTGTATGGATTCAGATGCTGAGGAGAGAAGACGAAGTGACTGAGGTTTCTAGGAGAAGTTTCCAGGGCAGCTTCCGGGTCTCCCACGGTTGTCCAGGGCAGCAAGATCCCAACGTGATTTTCTACCTTTCGGATATTGTCAGATCATAAACAGGGAATCTGTTTCTGCAGCCAAAGATGCACATTATCAAAGCTCCTAAGATTCATTTACAAAACTGAAATGCCAGCGTATTACTCTAGAGTGAGAAGGCATGACGGCCAGGCCAGCAGGGTAAGTGACAGGCGTGGGGGTTCATGTTTCCACTTGTCTCCTCCTAACCAGAACTGCATAGGGAGCCAAGCTAGAGGGAGAGGCTTTTTGGTTAATCTGGAACTTGAATGCCAGAAAATAAGAGATTTTCTTATACATTATAGTGAAGATGTCCTGATGCTCCCATCTTCACAACAGAGTCAGCGCTGCAGAGGCGCTAAAGTGCTTGGATTCTAACTGCGAAAGCCGCCTTTTCCAGGACAATGTTCTCTTCCTTCCTTCCTTGTTTTGACTGACATGGCCAACTAGTCTTTTCCTCTGAAGATTGCTTAACAACTTATCCAATAGAAAATTAAAAACGAACAAACAAACTAGTGTTAATATTTCCTTTCTCCACTTAGACCTCAGGAAAAGGAGACCAGCAATGTAAAGATCCAAAGACAAATAGACTGTCCATATTCTCCTCATTCCCCTCCAGGGGAATATTCACTGTGAGAAGAGTTAAGCTAAGGCTACATGGAAGGAAAAAGCATTTGCCTTAGAGAGGAGAAGTTTAAGGTTATCCAGCCCCAGCCCCTAGAGGGTGAGAAGGTAGCTATGTCAGTTGCATGCGGGGCAGCTAGAAGGGGGTTCCACTTTCAGGAATGACTTGCTAGGGGAATGAAGGGTCTCTGAAGGTGTGATGGGTGATCTTGAGTCGGTTGGTGAAAGATTTCTGTGACCACACTTAGCACGGGCAGAGAAAGCTTTCCTTCAGGCTCAGACAGAGGCAACACTGTGCTAAGTACACCGGGGAGCAGGGAGTCCCCAGATGTTTTGGTTTATCTTAAATCCTTAGGACTCTTGCATAATATTAGAGAGATGGAGAGGGCTCTTCTCCCCTAGCAAACTACTTAGAGCTAATTTTTAGCTACCCTGATATGAGGCTCGGAGTTGATTGATTTGATTTTTTTAAGCTAAAATGATGTATTCATTTCTAATTTATGATGATTTTTAAATCTTAGTCTAGGAAGGTAGCATTTATCTTATTTCCAAATTGTTGGGAGAAATACTCTTGTTAAATACTTATGCTGAAAAACGCAAAAGAAAAATATCTAATCCTGCCATCTGGAAAGTACTGTCATCTGGGGAAGACAAAAAAAAGTAGGCATATGTCACTAAGTCATGACGATACTTATCATCAGTGCAAAAATTAAAGGCAGGATACGCAAGAGAAGGTCCCATTCCAGAAATGGGTAAGAAAAGATCAGGGCCATGGCAGAGAAGATTCCCTAACCACTGCTGAAGACTTGTCCTGAAGGGGGCTGTATTTATATTTTTTAACTGATGCATAACATTTTCATGTATTTATGGAGCGCAGGTGATGTTTTACTACATGCACAGACTGTGTAATGATCCAGTCGGGGTACCTGGGGTGTCCTTCACCTTGAGTATTTATTATTTCTCTGTGTTGGGAACACTTCAAGTCCTCTCTTCTAACTAGTTTCAAATATACAGTTGTCTCACTCTGCTCTCTCATAGTAGGACTTATTCCTCCTCTCTAACTGTATGCTTGAACCTGCTGCCCAACCTCCCCCATTCGCAGCCTCCAGAACCTATTATTCTTTTCTCTTCCTTCATAAAATCAATTTCTTTAGTTCCCCTGTGTGTGAGAACATGTGGTGTTTTTCTTTCTATGGCTGGCTTATTTCACTTAACATAGTGGCTTCCGGTTCCATCCATGTTGCTGCAAAGGACATGATTTAATTCTTTTGTATCACCAAACTAGTATTCTTGTGTGCGCGTGTGTTCCATTTTCCTTACCCTTTTATCCATTGGTGGGCACAGGTTGGCTCCCTATCATTGCTATTATGAATAGCGCCGTGATAGACTTGCAAGTGTAGGCATACCTTTAACGTACTGCTTCATTTTCCTTTGGATAAAACCCTAGCAGTTGGATTGCTAGATCATATGGTGGGTCTATTTTTAGTTTTTTTGAGAGATTCCATACTATTTTCCGCAGTGGCTGTACTAATTGACATTTCTATCAACAGTGTGTGAACTCCCTTTCTTTGCATCCTTGTCAGCATCTGTAATTTTTTATATTTTTAATAATAAAAAATGCTACATTTGACCTTTCTTGAAAAATCCACACAAGCTAACATTGCAAAGAAGGGGAAAATGAGTTACCAGGAAAAGTGAATTATTATTCAGTCAGTGAGCTATTTATTCCCTTGATTTCTTTTTTATTTCATGAAGCTCCATCCTATTCTCTTGTCCAGGCAACCAGCTGACCAAAGGTGATTGTGAGCTGCCTGGCTGGCTTGGCTTATGGTGGTTGTTTCTTACCAAGAGACTGCAAAGCTAATCAATCTGCTAAAAAGACTTGAACATAAAATACTGTTGATTAGCAGAGCACTAAATAATCTGAGCCAACCGCATTTAGCACAAAATTTACTTACCTATGTAGTGAAATAATTTTGTAATCATTATTAATTGATGATTATTGATTAATTATATATTATTAATTTATTATTATTAATTGATTACCATCATTATTAATTATTTTACCTCCATTTATGGTTCTAGCTGATGTAAGAGCTTAGCCAACCTAAAAATATAAAATAGCGAAATAATGCAAAACTTGAAAATTAACTATGAATCTTCTAGGTTCTATTGGGGGACATTTTTCCTTTTTTAATGTTTGTAGTACTAATTATTTTTTCACATATTCAAATTTTATATACCTGGTGAACCAAAGGCCTAAATAAAAGTGTAATTGGTGGACATGCAAACCTGCAGAAGTTAATGAAGGTGAAATGGTCTATTTAGAAATAGGGGAAGGAGGCAGTTACAGATACACCCACGAGAAGGCAAAGGTGCAGTGTTTGATGAGGTCTTTTGAAGACACAGTCTGCCCTTAGATGATGATAAGCTTTTTAACATATATTTGAAAGTTGGTAAGACGAGCACAAGAATGGAAGTGTGGCATTTATCTGGGATGTACCCAAACTACTAGAAGATTCAGCTTCTAATAGATCTGGGAAATGCTTTAGGAAAATGCTAAAATAAAATAGAGAAAAGCAAAGGATACATTTAAGTTCTGTTCAGAATGAGAAAAAGAGCAAAGGTGGAGATCAACCTGTTATATAGAGGCATCAGTTTTAATGTTTCTAGATTACGAAGAAAAGCTAGCATTAACTGTCCACTTTATATTTTGTCTTCTAGATCGGGAAGGCTGTGGTTTTGTATCTCTGTACACATAAACGCTGGCTTTTGTTGATAAGATCACTCCTCTGCAAAACATTTTACCTAAAACCCAACCTAGTGTTCTTTATGACTTTATTTTGTTCTCTTCCTATGGATGTTTGATTTATTAATGAAAATATACCTACAAGGCAGGCTTAATATAAGACAACTATAGATAGTATGAGGATTCTTTGCAATTAGGTATTAAACCCACAAGTAACTAGTAGTTAGTTTTTTCTTAGTGCTTTTTTAAATGTGCCCCTCCTTCATGAATACTAGGCTTGCTTATAAAATTAATCAATTAAAATAAAGTTTCCATCAGGACATTCTGTGTGCTGTGGTGCGTCCCTGAGAGGGTTCTCTGTGTCTGATGGTGTCTGCCTCAGGATTTTTTTATGGTGTTTCCCTCAGTGTGGTCTATGGTGACATAACTTGGGGAATGATGGCTTAAATAAGGTTATATAAATGTGCATGTGCGTGTATGTGTATATATCATAAGGATCTAAATACTTTTTATTCTGAAGAGAGATGGGGTCTCCCTCTTGCTCAGGTTGATCTTGAACTTATGACCTCAAGTGATCCACCTCTGCCTCCCAGAAGGATTCAGGTAAATTACGGGGAGCATTTTCAAAACATATTTTTCACCAAAATTTCATGCTAAATAGTTCTTGTGACTAGTTTTCAGTAGGACTTACTTTGGGAAATATAAGTCAAGGTACAAAATTTAAATTAAAAGTTTCTAATACATTGTTAATATTTTAATATAGTACATGTGATAAGTAAAGGAGAATTTTAAAAATTTAAAATATGATTTAATTCTTTAACAAATGACATATGTTTCATAAAAATTGAAAAAGAAAAATAAAATGTAAAATTCGTGGTACTATTGACTGTGAAATAACCCGGCTTCACTTTCAGCCAGAGGCAAGCGAGAGTTGCTTGTGGAGTTAAGAAAACTGAAGAAAACATGATTACTTTTATTATAGAGGGAGATGTAAATTGGACAAAGAAAGAAGTTTTCATATTTAATTTGAATATCACATTTTATTACTGTTAAGTCACCCCCGTGACTGGCATCTATTACAGACAACATGGCAGATCGGCTTCCTGGGATGGAGAATTCTGAGAAAAATAGTCTATACCACTATTCTCAGAGTGATATTCTATAAAAGAAGAGTTTATACTGAAGTAGACATATGCATAGCATGCAGACCCACATACACAAACATACGTTTATTTGCAAACACACATGTTTTTAAATTTGCTAAGTACATTGTATATTGTATGGAATATGGGCCTTAAATTTCATTTATCTCCTCCTTTTGTTTTTTAATAAAGTCCTGGTTAAGATGCTGTGTTGGGCAACGTTATGAAAAGAATCTGAATGGGGTGGACTTCACCGATGTCTTTAGTCACTGTTTTGGTTTCCAAAGTGAATGTCACTGTACTCAGCTCCCTTCACAGAGCTATGTTGGGAATAGGCTCTTTTGCAGGTTTGAATATGTAATCCTTAGACAGACTCTTTTGGATTTCAACTATAGCAGATCCTCTGTAAGTTGACCATCCAAGGGACTATAATAAACTGGTCACATCTGAAGGTGGTCAACACACAGAGGTGATCACCATAGGAACTAGGCCTGCTGTACTGATAAGTACATGTGGTGCATTTCCCGTCTATGAAAATTAGGTCAACTTGCAGTGGTCAATGTAGGGAGGTGGTCAACTGTGGAGGTTCTACTGTATTACTTTCATGAACTACGATATCGACAACAATGGAATATTAAGGTATTTGAGATGATATAATTGATGTAGGTTTTATCCCTTTCTCCTTATGGGTGGTATTCTTCTAGAATCTTAAACAAATCTTTCTCTTTACCTCTGAGAAAATCCTTTACTATTCGTTGAACATTGATTATTGTTGCTGGCTGTCACGGCAGAAACACCAGCACTGTCCTTGTTTGTGGAGTGTATGTTCGCTGGGAACACCTTAGATAATGTCAGAAATGATGTCATTACAGTTTTGGGAAGAGTGTGATTTTCCATGAGCTTACATTTCATCTTTCATACTGCATGGGAAATGGCAAAACACAAGTGTTTGTCAAAGATATGACTTTTTAAAAGTAAAAAATACTGATAGTTGAATATATTTTTTAAAAACAGATTTTTTGAGATAGTTTCATTAAGGCAGTTTCAGCTTTGTTTAAAATGAATTTCTCAAGTAATTGGTAATGCCCTTTCCAAAAGAGAAACAAAGTATGTACTTCTAATATGATTCATCACCTTCCAGAGAAAGCAATAGAAATGTATAGTTATTTTTTAAAAAATTTTGAGTAGCACATAATCGTAATTTACTCTTATAAATCCCACAGGCATAAGTTAGCAACAGATGGTATTTATTACAATCCACATGCCTTCTTAGATGGTGGAAGAGTCATTCTTTTGAAGGCGAGGAAATGGAGTAGGTGACCTTTCAAGGTCACTCCAATTACAATTTTTAAGATTAGGATTTAGCATAGTCCCACTGTTTAAAATGTGTTTATTTTAAATATATATATAAGTCAGGCATGTTTAGTTGCAAGTGACAGAAGACCAACTTGAATCAGAGCAATATTAATAGAAAAGGAAAATATGTTGATTGGCTTACTTATAAAAGAGTATGAGTAGTGTTTGCTGGATCCAAAGGCAAGAATGTGGCAAATTCCCCTTTGCCTCTTTTCTTCTCTGCTTCTGCCTGTAGGTTGTTTTATTTTCTCTTAGCGTTAGACTTCTTCCATGCGGCAGGGAATGTGAGTCCAGAAATTGATGTCTCAGTCATCAAAGAGGCGATAGGTTCTTATTCTTGCAGTGAGCCCTGTTTAAGAAACCTTGGGAAAAACTTTATTTGGCACAAGTTGGGTCCAGGAGCAATCAGTGTAGTTGTTGGCAATTAAAGTATTAATATTGCCTTTCCTGGGTCATCCATCTTTCACTCTGCCGTGACCCTATTCACTTTGGGATTAAGAAAGACTAAAAGAACGCAGTTGACAGCATCCTTTCTGACAGCTGCGTAAGTTTCAACGTACTTGGATTATCCGTGTGTTGGGAGGGAGTCATCTGTTTTTGTTTATGTGGATTTTTTTATTTCTTGATTTTTGTGTATCTCGTAACTTTTGTAATGACCTATGGATATATGGTGTTTATTTTACATTCTCTAGGTACTTCACTTATGATAATGATCTCTACTTTTATTCAATTGCTGCAAAGGCATTAAGTCACCCATCTCTTGGGTGAGTCATACTCCATGGTTTATATATACCACAATTGTTAATCTACTCATGAATTGATGGGCACTTGGGTTGAATTGTCAGAATGACTTATTCTATCAAATTCTTTTTTTTTTTTTTTTTGATAGAATGACTTATTTTCTTTTGAATACATACCCAGTAATTCAATTACTGGGATTTCTGAAACAAATGGTAGGCCTACTTTTAGTTCTTTGAGGATTCTACATACTATTTTACATAGACGTTGCACTAATTTGCAGTTGCATCAATAGTGGATAAGCATTCCTTTTTCTCTGCTAACGTCTATTTCTTTCTTTCTTTCTTTCTTTCTTTCTTTCTTTCTTTCTTTCTTTCTTTCTTTCTTTCTTTCTTTCTTTCTTTCTTTCTTTCTTTTTGCTTTTTAATAATAGTCATTCTGACAGGGGTAAGGTGATTTTAATCACTGTGGTTTTAATTTGTATTTCCCAGAAGATTAGTGACGTTAAACATTTCTTCACATGTTTCTTGGCCATTTGTTATCTTTTGAAAAGCTTCTGTTCATTTCTTTTTTTTTCTTTATTAAATCATGACTGTGTACATTAATGCAGTTATGGGGTACAATGTGGTGAATTGATAAACAATGTGGAATGCTTACATCAAACTGATTAAAATAACCATCACCTCACTTGCTTATTTGTTGTGATAAGACATTCCTAATCTATTGTTAATAGTTTTGAAATGTACCATTGTATTATGTACCTTAGGTGAAGTCCCATCAAATACCCTCCCTCCTCTGGGCCTCTCCCATCCTCTCCGCTCTCCCTCTTCTCCCCCTCAATTTCTGGATATAGTTATGTTTTACCATTCATATGAATGTGTAGGTGATTATACGTTGGTTTCTTAGTAGTATTGTGTACATTTGGTACATTTTATTTTATTCTTGAGATACTTTACTAAGAAGAATATGTTCACATAAAACATGTGAAGTCTCCATCTTTTTTATGGCTGCATAGTATTCCATGATATATGTATACCACAATTTGTTAATCCATTCATGAGTCAATGGGAACTTGGGCTGTTTCCTAGTCTTGGCAATTATGAATTGGGCTGCAGTAAACACTCTGGTGCAAATGTCTTTGTTGTAAAATGATTTTTGATCATCTGGGTATATACCTAGTAGAGGAATTGCAGCATTGAACAGTAGGTCTACTTTTAGTTCTTCAGTGTTCTCCAAACTTCTTTCTAAAAGAGCTGTATTGGTTTGCATTCTCACCAGTAATGTAGAAGTGTTCCTTTCTCTCTGCATCCATGCCAACATTGGTAGTTTTGGGATTTTGTGATGTGGGCTAATCTTACTGCAGTCAGATGATCTCTCAAAGAGGTTTTGATTTGCCTTTCTCTGATGATTAAAGATGATGAGCATTTTTTCATGTGTTTGCTTCAGAGAAAATTCTGTTCAAGTCTCTTGCTGACAAAGAAATGGGGTTGTTTGTTCTTTTTCTTATTGATTAGTTTGAGTTCTCTGTGGATTCTGGTTATCAGACCTTTGTTGGAAACATAACCTGCAAATATCTACTCCCATTCTGAGGGCTGTCTGTTTGCTTTACTTACTGTGCTCTTGGCAGTGCAGAAGCTTTTTAGTGTGAACAGATCCCAGTAATATATTTTTGGTGTTGCTTCAAGTGCCAGGGGGGCCCTCCTCATAAAATATTTTCCCAGGATGATTTCTTCAAGCATTTCCCTTGCACTCTCTGCTAGTATTTTTATAGTTTCATGTCTTAAGTTTAAATCTTTTATCCAGGTAGAATCAATTTTTAATAGTGAAAGGTGAGGGTCCAGTTTCAGTCTTCTACAGGTCGCCAGCCAGTTCACCCAGCACCCTTTGTTAAACAGGGAATCTTTCTCCCAATGAATGTTTTTGATAGGCTTATCAAAGCCCATTTTTTGTTGTTGTTGCTGTTGGGACAGAGTCTCGCTCTGTCACCCTGGGCAGAATTACCATATGATCCGGCATTTCTGAGTATATATCCAAAAGGATTGAAATCAGGGTCTTGAGGGAATATTTGTTCACTCATGTTCACAAAAGCATTATTCCTAATAGGTAAAACCTTCAAGTAACCCAATTACCTACGAAGCAAGCTGATGTTTGAGATCTGACAATTACTTTCGTGAACTTGTCGCTATGTGGTTATGATGGCAGCATTTTATAAATAATTCGGTCAGGTTTAATAACCCTGTTACATTAATGTCTCACAGTTGTGTTCCTGTTGATGTGTGGTAGTGACTTGCTCAGTGGTGTTCATCATTGTCGTTGTGTGTGTTTGTGTGCTGTGCAAGAATGTCAGAGCTTGAATTAGAGCCATGTACAAACATTTGTATATTTCTTGTTAAACTTTGAAGGAGTGGATGTGAAATCATGGACATGTTATTGCAGGTTTATGGGGATATACCATGAAGAAAATGGCAATGTGCAAATGGATTAAACAATGACCTGAAGGGAGAGAAAACATCACTGATGAAGAGAGGTCATGATGCCCAGTAAGGAAAGAGTGAAACCAATGAGAACATTGCAAAAATTTATTGTATCGTGCATCGAAATCATCACCTGACTGTGAGAAGTGTAACAGACCAAGTAAACATCGCTAGAGAAACAGGAAAATCTTAATTGGCAACAATTTATGTCTCTTGCATCATGACCATGCACCAGGTTAGATGGCACTGTCTGTGACAATTTTTAGCCAGTAAACAAAGAATTGTATCTGAACATCTTGCCTACTCACCTGATCACCCTAGTGGTTTTTTTCTTTACCCAAAGATAATGGAAATATTGAAAGGAAGACCTTTTGATGACATTCAGGACATCAAGGACAATATGATGACGGCTTTGACAGCCACTCCAGAAAAAGAGTTCCAATATTGCTTTGAAGGATGGACCAGGTGCTGGCATCAGTGCACAGCTTCCCAAAGGGAGTAAAGTGACCTTAGTGATATGAAGCAATGAGGTATGTAGCACTTTTTCTAGTATGAGTTCGTGAACTTAATTATCAGACCTTGTGTACACGCTATAGAATTTTATTCAGTCTTAAAAGAGGGGAAACATCTGACATATGCTACAGCATAGAAGAAACTTGAGGACATTGTACTATGTGAAAAAAGCCAGTAGAAAAATGATAAATACTGTATGATTTCACTTATACAAGGCACTTAGAGAGTAGTCAGAATTATTGTGGAAGAGAGCACAATAGCAATTGCCAGGGGCCGAGGAAGCGGGGCACTAAGGCATTGTTTTCTCATGGGTACAGTTTAACAAGATGAAAAGAGTTCTGTGGATGGATGGACAGGGAAAATATTTGTACACTATATTATGAATGTACTTAATACCACAGAAATATAAACTTTAAATATTTAAGATAGTGAATCTTATATTATGTGTATTTTACCATAATTAGGAAATTTGGTTAAAAAAAGACTAAGGAAGAACAAAATTAAGATCATGATTAAAAAGATTAAATATAAAGACAGCTAATTGAGCCTAGAAATTCTAAATTTCTTTATATTAATATCTTACTTTAAGTGATTTTCAATAAGCAAAGAGTTTAGTGTTTCCAATATTTCCCAGGTTCTGTTCTAGGCACTGTAGGGGATAGCAAAATCAATTATTGTTTGTTTTTTCCCTCAAGCATCTTATACTTTATTAAGTTAATTGTGGTTTTGTAGTTGTGTTATTACCAATAAAACAATAGTTATGTAATATCAATAAGGCATAACTTATAATACTTATTGGAATAATGGCTCATTTAATCATACCTACGTGAAAATAGTCATGTGGGCAACTGTGGTCGGCCGTCAAGACACTATTTTCATCTTGATACCAATTTACTTAAACTTTTCACATAGTATTTAAGACAAAAATAATCTTATTCATAATCTCATTCATATCTTTAAAATTATAACAAAGGCCATTTAAGCTCTTTTAATAAGGCAAAACAAGTAGGAATTACCTAGTGAAAGCATTTGCTTTTGGCAAACTCTAGCTTTTTGTCTGGTTCAGTTCACCACTCGTTCCTCTGGCCCCGTACCTGTACATGACGTTATCCCCTCTGCCCCACCCTCTTTAGTCCTCAAAGCTACTCATATCCTTCATTTCCACTAGGCCATGTATAATAGAAAAAAGTCTACAGCATCACCCAATCTGGGTGATTTTTGTTTTTAATGGATGAATGCTTTTAAGAGAGAGGTAGGATTTCTGTTATACATCAGTGAGTGAGGAAGATATTTGGAGAGGGCGTTAGGATTGGATTCCTGATCTAAAGCCATATCATGTAGGCAGTTTATTTTATGTGTAAGTCAGTCCTACCCCTCCTGGCTTGTCTTCTAAGTTTACATGGGCCTGATTCTCATTTACCTGAGTCATGGGATTGAGTGGATTTTGCCGTGGGCCCTGTCTTATAAAATAAGGATTCACCTTAAACTTATTAGAGTAGAAAATTGTGTAGGAGAACGCTGCAGAGAATTAAGTAAGTAGTAGCTAGGCAACTAGAAGCCACTGAAAGAGAAGGAAATTTGGAGAAAATCCAGGCAGGTATTAGCTATACACATATTTGGTATTAGGAGACTATACAGTATTATTCTGTGTTTGTTAGGAAAACTTGCTTGTAATGTTCAGTGCTTGTCACATAAACCCCTTCATGAAATTCATTTTATAAGAACGTTTCTCATCAGGCCATACCTTAGGTTGCCCAGGCTCTTTTGAGAGCTCATTTAGCTCTTTTTTTGGCTTTGGCTACCATTATCAGGAATATAAATTCATACGTTTTAAGCACGGTCAGCATAAAAGTAAAGCCCTGGACTTGATAGGGCCATTCGGCATCTGCCACAGCCTCTTGGTGGACAGCGTAATTCAGCCAAGTGATGATACCTGTCCAGAGCCTGACAGAAGGTCCAGATCCCTCTCACTGGAAGCTGATTATGCCATCCCAGATAAGGGAAAGGAGGTCCAGGATGGCCAGAGTCCAATATACTGCCGGGGACCATTTCCCTGAAAGCAAACATGCTACCTTTTAAGGGCCTTTTAAAGTCACCTAAGTTACATTCTAGTGCTTTATTAGGAGATACTTTGTTTGCTAGCAACATGAAACAAATTCAAACTAGTTTTAGGAAAGATATACTATAGGAACATTGGAGTGTCTACGAATTTAAGAATGGGGCTAGGTATTTGAAAAAAACTGGGTATTTACTCAAAAGAAGTCATTTTATCAACAAGTCACATATACTTGGATTTTTATTGTGGCACAATTCACAAAGGCAACTCCAGGAAACAACCCAAGTGCCATGGAGAATGACTTACCCAACAAGAAGGGTGACTTAATGCCTCTTGCAAGAATTTAGATAAAACTGGACATCATTATCATACGTGAAGTATCCAGAGAATGTAAAATAAACACCATATGTACATAGGTCATTACAGAAGTTATGAGATGCACAAAAATCAAGAAACATAAAATCCATGTGGACAGAAAATGAAGCCCTCCCAACAGCACTGATACACCAAGCTATTTGAACTTGTACAGGTGAATCACAAAGGATGCTGTCAACTGTGTTTCTTGTAAGTGAAATAATGGACCTTAACAGTCTGTCTCAAAACTTTCCTAGTAACCTATGTACTATAGATCAAAGAACTTGATTCCATTTGTGCAAATCTAGGAAGAACACTATCTTGTAGAACTATGGTTTCATGGACCTTGCTTTTATTTAGGAAAGCTATTAATAAAATCTGGACTAAACTAGACAACTTCCTTGTGTGGTTGTGGAGGGTGGCTAGAGGAAGTTTGCACATAGAGGAGAAGCTTTCAATAAAGTTTAGGTGGAATGCCTTTCTTCCAGGGAAGAGCAGAACAACCTTAGATCTGTAATTACAAGTGCAATTTGGTACAGAGATAATTATGTATGTTAGAATTTTTACCTTAATCTCTGTACTTTGGTCTCATTATAGCTGGGTAACCTATACAGGAAATCTGAATACATTCTGGTTATGAACAAATAATTTGCCTATGCTGCAAAATACTATATGTATTTCTCCAGAGTGCATTCATTTGGCAAAACAGACATATGTGTCTAATACACATACTACATGAGCACAACATTCAAACACTGAAGTGTAGTAATTTGCCTAGAACAGAACATAAAAATTATGCCTAAAAGAAAGCCAGTTGTTTCCCATATAAATCTAGGGTGCAAATGTCCAGCTTCCATTCACGTCAACAATATTCAAATAATGCAACTCCACCTACTCTCTTTGAAGGGACTTTCTAAAATACTCTGTCCTTGTTCACTTAGCTGTTCATCAACACAAAGCCATCTGTCATCTTGCTGAACACTAAATCAAAGGAGAATGTTTACATAACAAAAACAACAACAGAAATGAAAGCCATGTATAATCAAGGAGGAACAAACAAATTAGAAGTTTTGTTTCTCTTGCTGTCTTTTTTTTACTCAACTAAGGTAGGCATAGGCTAACGAAATTAATTACATTGACTTTTAATCTGAATTTCATTTCATCTTTTTTTTTTAATTCTCCCACCTCTTATGTTAATTTCTCCTCCCACAATTCCAGTCTATGGTTTTATTATCAGAGCAAAGACTATTTCGATTAAAGCTTTTGTCATGTATTTTGGGCCCCTAACTCTAGGACAAATCTACCCAAAGAGAACGGTGACTAAACAATTGTCAACTATGAATTATTTTGGTTCCTAAAGATGAAGTGTTCTCTCTGTCTCCAGCTGTCCTCTGCTTCAGTGTTCGATGTAGGCTTTTCCTCACAGGCACCTGAAATCTGAAAGTGGGTCTGCTTGGTGTCCCTCAGCCACATATTTTTTCTTTCTTCACCCACTCTCTAGGAGGAATTCTTTGGAGGGTTTATTCTATCCTTTTCTTATCTCTTCTCCTTACCTCTCATGCTGTAAATACTGCAGAAATTCCAGAAAGCATCCTCTTCCCCGCCCCCATCCTCCTAGTTGCATTAGTTGAGATTCTGCATGACCAGTCAGGTCAACAGCACTCAGAGCTTGTTATTCTCATATATATAAACAAAAGAACATGCACATATTTTCAGTAGACATTCTCAATCTATGGTTTTATGGTGAATTTTCCCCACGAGGGCACCCCCTTTCAATTTGAGAGTTGCCTGATTTATCCTCGATTTTTTTTTAAACATGTTACATATTTCAGTGCTAATGATCAACTTCAGGTCCAAATAATTTGGACCAAAGAGTATGATCGTCTTCAAGATATTCCACCTGGTGCCATGAGAAACAATACCACTATAAAAATCACACTTTGTAGTTACTTTCTGAATTGAAAAGTTAAGTGGTAGATTGGTAGCTTTCTAGTGTTCAAATTCTAGGCGTTTCTATTTAAAACGGATTTGGTTTTCTTTTTCTTGGCCTGGCACTCTGGCAGAATGCTGCATTTGAAATAGCGTTCTCTATGGAGATATAGATTGTAGTTCATGTGGAAATATGTTTGCTGTTGACATCCCTTTGGCTTAAGTTGGTGGCACATTTAATGGAAGTTTTGTGTTATAGAACTTGCTAAAAAGTGATTTTGACAACCTAAAAATAGTGCCATACATATTATAACAAAGAGATATTTTTTAAAATATTAATGTAGTTCAGCTCTTGTCTAGAGGGTAGGAGAATGTGGAATTTTAGAAAGCTAGTTGGTAAGCCTTTCACAATGATTATAGCACTTGGAGGATTTAAATCATGGTGAGACTGGCACAGAGTTTGTCATCAAATGGAAGGATTGTTTTGGTGATACAGAAGGTCCCTGAAAGAAAGTGATTAGTTCTAGAAACTTCTGGAACATTTTGACTGTTCAAAATAAAGGTTGCTTTCATTGTTTAAATTTAGGCCTCTTGAATTTTTCTTTCCCTGGTCTAAATGGATGAAAGTTTCCTTTTTTGAGTAGAGATTTTTCACAAATGTCCCACCTTAAGAATATCTGTGAAGAAGAGACATCTCACAGTCAGCCAAATGTGGTGGATCATGTTCAAGGATGTGCTGATGTTAACGAGGCTGCCATCAATGACCGTTGGCTTTCAGTCATCATTAGAGGCTTCCAGCTTTCCTGGGATATTCGAGAAACTATGCGTAAAATGAAATTTTATTCTCCAAAGACTTAAAATTCCTTTCTTTCACCATAATAAATTAAGTTACTTTAATCTTTGTCTCTGGCTTGTCAAAAATGAAATGGACATTTGGGAGGCAGTGATTTCCCTGTTCCAATGGAGGTAACATGGTTACTTGCCCAGCTCTGTAGAGAGAATTCAAGTATTAGAAAGAGCAGTCTTTAGGTTATCACCCAAACCCGGTATCTTGTTATTATATAATTGAGGCCACAAGGTTGTCAATATCAAACACATCCGTTGCTTCCTTAAATCTGCAACCTGAAACTAAAGCCAGCATTTTAAGTCACAAAGACATCACTGATAGCACGTGGGAATTTTTCAAAGCTGCACTGGGGGATTTAAGGAGCATTGCTTCCATTAATCTTGCTGAAAGTCTCATGGCTAAATCCCTATGCATTGCTTTTAAGATTTGCTCAAAAATGTCTCCACATACAAAGTGTGAACAAGTTATTCATTATGGGTTTTACTTTGCAGCATTCTGAAACCGTTTTGAAGTAATTTAGAACCAACTTTCCTCTTCTATAAAGATCATAAAATAGTTTCTACTTAAATGAAAGATTTTCTTTTTGATAAACATGAACTTTTACAAAGAGCAAAAACTGGTTTTTATATTGAGCTTTGACTAGAAAGGAAAATGGTAATAAAATTAAGAAACTAGCTCTATATAATATGTTGATTAACAATCGCTAGGCCTTGTTTTAGGTGCTAGAAACCTGAGATTAATAAAGCAGAGAGTAATGAATAGTTTAGTTGAGGAAATAAAAGAATAAAGTAGAGGAGAAAAATGTAAGGAGAAGAAGGAAGCCTAGTGGGAAAAAAGGCTTGAGGCACACACACAGAAATCAATGTTTTTGAATGATAGAACTAGTTGGATAGTTTGGGATATAAAGGTAAGCATTCCACATAGTATGTCAAATCACCACATTGTATCTCATAAATGCATTTGTGTACACAGTTACGATTTCATAAAGAATAAAAAATAAAAAGTCGTAAGGTCAGAGTTACAGGACTTTGTAATACAATACTAATTAGCATTGAATTGTGTGGGGGTACTGTGATCAAATCGAGAATTGAGAGAAATGATGTAGGTGGTCTCTTGAATGAAGGATTGTTGTGTAGGTACAAGGTGGGAGGGCAGTTTATTAAGGAGGCTATTGGAAGGGATGTGTAAAAGATGACACAAATCTGGGAAAAGGAAATGCCAGTGATTATGCAGAGAAAGAAATACATTGAAGAAATGGATTGGGGACGGGTTAGGGAGAAAGAAGAATCAGTAATGACTGAGGTTTGTAGCCTGCTGGGTTGAGACAGAAATAAAAGAGGAAGAGAAAATATTGAGGCAGACGATAATGATTTCTGTTTTGGTTATGAGAAGCTGGAGCTTCTGAGGTTTGTGAGGGCTCGTGGAGTGAGGTTTGGGGCTGTAGATTAAGATTTCTGACACATTAGCTCACAGCCTATGGGGTTGATAAGTTCATTTGGAGAAAAAAAAAATGGGAGCAAATAAAAAAAAAAAACAGGAGAATTGATTGATTGTGGCTAAGGTTAGAAAAGCTACCAGAAGATGGAGAGACATGGCAGGGGGGATAGGAATAGGACCAGGAAGAAGTGTTATATCCTCGTAGCTGTGAGGAAATCTCATCAGGGACCCAAGGGGCAAAATGTTTGTGGTGATCAGGCCATTAGGTCTGGTGACTATGCAGTCACTGGTGTCCTTACAGAGTGTTGGGGACAAAGAGCAGCAGGGGCTTTAGGACGGATCATGGATGTGAATGCTAAGAGATTTCAGGAGGGTGAAATAGTGAATATTAATTCACCTTTTTAGCTTTTCAGAAATAGAATAAAGGTGTTCCCTGAGGTCATATCTCCAAAAGGTACAGTTTGAGAGAAAGATGCTTTGGAAAGGAAGAGAGGCCTGTGAATGTCCAGGGTACATCAGAGAGTCCAGTGGAGAGAGCAAATCCCGTGGGCAAAGGAAGGCTTTGATATTTCAGTTGACTCAAGCTTTACAATGTTGTTAACTATTCTCTCTCATGATAAAAAAGGTGATCTGGGTAACAGTACTGCCCTGAGAGGTACCTGCATCAGTCAGGATAGACTCAACTTTGCTTTGAAAACAATTCTCATCTCTCCAACCAATGTTTTAATGACATTTATTTTGTGTTCTACATCGTGTTTGTTGTGGGATAGCAAAGTCATGCAGGGGCCCAGGTGACAGAGGCTCCATCTTGGAAGGTGCTTTTCCATAAGTCCCACTATGGGAGAAACGGGACATCATGAATCTTAACTTTGGTTCTTACAGCTTTCTCCCATAAGTGACATGTCCCTTCCACTCACATTTCTTCAGTCAATCTAGTCACACAGCCACCTGACTCCAAATTTTCATGGAACGGCAGCTCTACCAGGTGTCTGGAAGGAGAACTAGGAATTTTGTGAGCATTTGTAATGATTGCAACATTGCCTTAAAAGCTTAATAGGAACGGTAGAGTTCAGAGAACGGGTGAGGGAGCAAAATGAGTTGGATTAATTATATCATCCGATGCTATTATTTTTCTTGAAAGGCGTATAATAGTGAAATCATCTCCCAGGAACACCTGTGAAAGGGAGTTCTTCATAATTGTTTCTGAATGCTTCTAATAAAATGAGACAATTAGCCTTCTCTGATATATTAGTTATGATTAGTTTCATCTGCATGTGACAGGGAAAAAAAGAACGCAACAGAAAAAAATATAAAACAGTGGCTGAAAAAAGATACAGTTGATTTTTCCCTTGTGAAAGTTTGCAAGAATGGTTTAGAGCCCGTATGTTTATTACAGGCCAGGTTTCCTCTACTTAGTTTCTCCATTGTCTTCAATGTTTGACTTCCATTTTGGGCTTCAACATGCTATTTGTGATCTAGGCATTTCATCTCCATATAAGTAGTAGAGCACTTTCTTGAAATTTTCCCTACCACCTCTGGATATAGGTGTGTTGCTATTACATTGGCTAGAATCTTAGAAACCCACAACAAAAGCTGATCTATCTGGTCTTACTCTGGGTGCCCATTTGTTCACCAACATTTGGAGGTTCCATATCTGCATAAGAAGAGAGTTGGCATCCCATGACTAACCATTTTACATCTTTCCCCTTCCCTGTGTAGAGAGCCCTTTTAAAGTTGGAGTTTCCTCCTATTTTTAACAATTCTTAACCTGAACAGGATTCAGAGAGTTCATGCTCCACACTGGAAATGTAATGACTCATTTGAAGAATGAGTCTTTAATGACTCATTAAATGACTCATTTCGAAGAATGAGTCTTTACATTTCCAGTGTGGAGCATGGACTCTCTGAATATATATATACATACACATACATGTGTATGTACATACATATGTGTATATATGTATAAATATAATATATTCCGATTGAGTATATATACATTATATATATATACATACACATACATGCGTATGTACATACATATGTGTATATATGTATATATATAATATATTCCGAATGAGTCACAACATTTACATATATATATGTGTATGTATATATATAAATATACATATATACATATATATGCATATATATATGTATGTATATATATACACTTTAGGACTGTAATAGTCTCTTATTTGGGGAGAAGCAGCATTGTGAGAGAGAATGAGTATCGGTATTGGTTTCGGTGCTAGGATATAATATGTTTTTCATCTTGATTCTGTGCCCCCTTGCTAGCTTCGCCTAATTCACAGCTCACGTTGGGCAGTGATAGAAGGCTCAAAAAGATTTGGCCAATATTTTCCATTGACTATGAGTTTAACAGTGTCCTATACATAACTGGGTTCCACGTAGAGCTCTTGTTGTAGAGCTCAAAAGATAGTGAGTTTTGGAGAGAGATGAAGATTCTTCATTTTTGCTTTATTCTCATTATGGGAGCTGTAAGATGGAACCGAGTTTACTGCCAAAAGAGAGAAGAGATAAAATGCTATGGAACTTCAAAAGCAGGAGAGGTTGGCAGCTGAATTTGACCCACTGCTAGACCTGGGACAGATTTCAGGAAACCATAGAGCTCTTTTACTTTATACTTTTGTTTTTCCTGTACTCCTTGTTGGAGTCTTTCAGCATCCTACACCAGATGTCAAATTTGTATTATTGTGTTAGTAGTTGTAACCCAAATCTGAACTGTAGGAGAATGTATTATTTAAGTTGCAGATGAGATAATCCTTGCCAAATATGCATGAATTAAATATCTGATAGTCCAGGGCATGATGAAGCTCCGAGTTAAACAACAATAACAAAAAAAAGTAAGAAAGTGATTAGGAGAATATAATAACTGAGTATCCTAGGGATTTAGGGTTCCTGTCTGTGATATTTTGTACTTTTAGACAGAATAGTAATGGCAAAGCAGGAACATCTAAAGCTGAAGGTTTTCCATCTAATTCAGGATTGGGTGATAGTTTGATTAAAATCATAAGATCAATGCTAAATAGGCAGAGAAGAAGTGAAAACATTGTCCTTATTTTCAAATTAATTTTTCAGTTTATTTCCTTTTATCATCTCTAAAGTTTACTTAATATTACATGTTCCTCTTGAATACTGAAGAAAATTTATTTTCTTCCCTGCTTGTTCAAGTTTGGACTATTATGGGTCACATGATAAAACCCCAAACTGATTATTTTCTTTTTATATTCCTGACCAAATTAAATTCTTTTTATAATTTCATAGACCTTTTATACGAGCAAATTTATCTGGATGTTTGATAGCCCTTCTTTCCGATAAACAAAAATGAATTAAGGAAAGAGCTTATAAGAACTTGACCCTGAACTTGATACATTACCATTTATTTTTAAGCCATTAAAAAAAATTATGACGCTATCCACATTACTAAGAACTAGTTGCAAATAAGACTTTTTTATAGGATGCCAAAACATCTTTTTAAGTTTAAAAATAAAGAGCCTTAGAGTATTTATTTATCTATAGTTTATGGTGGTTTTATTTTTAACGGGATAAGCATTAATGAAAGATAACTATTATTTATACCAAATCATATCTTTTTCCTCTATACAAAGCAATCTATTATTTTAGATAGCAGTTAGTAGAGGAAAAATAGTTGAGTCATTTAATAATCTCAGTGTGTAAGAAGTCTCTTGACAAGACATTTTGCACCAAAATTGATAGCGCATTGTGGATGGGAGATTATAATTTTTAGTGAAGGAAGTATGAATAAAATCAAACAATGCTCGAGGGATACTTCATGGCAGAATAATATCACCCATCCTGTTCTGGATCCACATTTTCAGCATTTGACTTAGGAATACAATTGATGTAGGTGTATGTATCTGTTTGCAACAGGATGGCAAAATTTCCCAAATCACTGTGGAAGGAAATATTAATGTGGCTAGAGAATGCATGAAATACTTTGTTCAGCTTTGAGGACAAAATATGACATATTTTGCTGTCTGTGTGCCTGCATGTATGTCTGTGGGTTTAAATGTTGTGACTGACATTTTTCATAAATCTCAAAGGAAGTTAATAGATAAAATGTCAAAAGGGTCCTGAACTTTCAGATGCAGTTACTTTGATATCAACATTTCCACAGATTTTGTTTGAGCGGGAGGAATTATTGGCTTTTAATAAGAATGAACTAAATCTCATCTCTCCTTTGCTTGCTCTTTTGAATTAATTGGTTTTAGCTTGCCAGAAGTGCAATGCAGGCCATAAAGAACAGAAGAGCTTGGCGTGTACCATGTTTTCTCCACTGCATTAATTGAACTGTAAATGAGATTTTGGTCAATAATATAAAACATGCTGCCCAGAACACACAATGAGAAGCATGAGAGATTCAGGTGCATAGTAATGTGGGGGATGGGAACACCACCTAATGCTTCTTTCATAAATCAATTCAAATAAAGGATTGTATGTGCTCTTTGTTAATCTTATGCCATTGAAAAAATTCTCAGGCACTTCGAAAACTATATTTCAACACCTTGATATGCTTTGCTTCCCCCAAGCATAGTTGACATTCTCCAGCACTGCTCTTGGTGTACTTCACCATGACATCAATAACCATATAGATTATCCTTCAGTAGCTTGCGAGCTTAGTTTGTTGACCTCCCTTCCTCTGATCTTATCCAACAGCCTCCTTCAGACTTGCGTGCTCCTGAGTACGCCCTCCATCCTGCCTCTCCCTGGAACTATGACTCTTCCTTTACCGTGGTTTTAAATACTCACACTCACACAATTTCACTCATCTTCCTTTTTCACTACTGGGACTTAAAATACATTGATTTTCACTTGTCTTCAGCCTCTTTCTATCTTCATTCCTTTTGCCAGTTTGTACTCCATGATCAGTCACAATCACGCCCTTTTAGGCATAGTGACCCTTTGGCTTATTCTCCTCATACACACAAGGTCAGCAAAACCTCACCCCCATGCTTATTACACCCGCTCATTCTGCATTATCACTAGGCATCGGTTAATGCATCTGGAGAAAAAGTCACACTTTGGCTGACTAATTCCATTTGAAATTCTTTTTAAAAAATTTTCAGGTTAATAGGAGGGGACAAACCATCAGGTAACAATGTTTGTGCTGGTTAGGTAAGGTCCCTGTTGTAGCTGTGTCCCGCCCCCAGGGGTTGTGCCAGATCCCCTTACATTGTGCCCACTAGGTGGGAGCACATCAGTTGATTCCTGACATCGGTGGAAGCGTGAGATCAGGAGTCACACTGGGCATCTCCGGTCCATTCCCTCTCCTCTTCCTTTCTCCCAGACGATTGAAAAAGGAAGGCGGAAGAGAGAATGGGCAACCTCCAAACACCTCTTCCCCTTCTTTCTCCTTTTTCTCACTTGGCTTCCAAAACATCAGACTTCCCTGGTTCTCCCTCTACCCACCCACTCTTCCTCAGTCTCCTGCACGACTAACGCCTTCAGCAGCAGAACTCCTAGGGCTCATCCCCTGATGCTCTTTTTTCTTCTATCTGCATTTGTGTCTGTGATGACATCTGGTCTCCTGGCTTATGCTGAATTTAGGAGCCTTATATTTATTGTTGTAATCTGTAGGATTCCCCAAATTCCAGGCTTTGGATCTGCTTACTTATTTGGACTTTGCCCCTGGATATATAATACAATGTCAATGTTAATATGTTAAAAATTAAACACTTGATCTACAGTACCCTCAACCAAACATGTTCTTGCCCCTGTGCTCCCATTTTAGTGAGTGGCAATGCCACCATTCTTCTGGATTTTAATGCCAGAAATGTTGCAGTCATCGTTTTAGTCTTTTTTTGGTGAAACATCCGAGATACAATCTGTCTGAAAGTACTCTCAGTGTTACCTTGAACATAAATCAGAAGTAATCACTCATTCACACTACCATCAATTCCTTCCAGGTCCACTTTTCTCTCATATCTTGCCTATTTTAATGCAATGTCCTTCTAATTGCTACCTTTGCCAACCCCCACCCTCAGTCTCTACCCACCATAGCAGTCCCAGTTTACCTAAGTGAAAATTTAGTCATGATGCATTGTTCCCCTTCTCAAACCCTGCCATGGCTTGATATAAACATTCCACATTGTCTAATCAGCACATTGTACCCCATAATTGTACATAGTTATGGTTTAATTTAAAAAAAGAAAAGAAAAACAAAACAAACAACCCCCCCCAAAAAAAAACCAAGATGTCATGATGGCTGAAATAGCCTTAACGTGATATGCCAGCCATCTGCTCCCAGACCCCATCTTCCTCTTCTTCCCTTCCTACCCAGCCTGTTGCAGCCACACCACCTGCCTTGTTCCTTCGATAACACAGCAGTTCTCAACCTAGTTGGCACCAAGGACTGGTTTCATGGAAAACCATTTTTCCATAGACTGGGGAGGGGGATGGTTTTGATATGAGTCTGCAAGCAATTGATTTATTATGTTCTCTGTACAGTCAAACCTCTCTGCTAAATCTATTTTCAGCCACTCCCCAGCACCTCACATCCCTGCCTCCTGCTCTATCTCAGATCCTCAGGCATCAGATTCTTACAAGGAATGTGTAATCTAGATCCCTCACAAGCACAGTGCACAATGGAGTTTGTGCTTTTATGAGAATCTAACACTTCCACTAATCTAACAGGAAGGGGGTGATCGGGCAGGGATAGGAGCCCAGGGGAGGAGCTGTAAACACAGATGAAACTTCCTTTACTCACTGCTCTCACCTCCTGCCCGACCAGTCCAAGGCCCAGGGATTGGGGACCATACCAGTAACACACTCACCTACCAGTTTCAGTGTCTTTACAGCCTCCTGATACCCTTCTGCCTAGGAAGTGTCCTTTCCTTCACCTCTTGACACTCTTTTCCTCAAAAGTCATCTCTCAATGAGACTCAGTAAGAGAAAAATGAAACCTTCTTTCAATAATTTTTGACATCTTGTCCCTCTATTTTTCTTCGAAACATTTACTTCTTCTAATATACATATATATACACAGACACACACATATTTATTTATATATTTAAATTTCTTCCAGGTCCCCTCAATTGCAGTGCAACTTCCAAGAGGGTCAAGATTTCCTTTTGTGTATTTGTTTGTTCTCACTGCTCTATTCTCACTGTCTACAAGACCTGGTATAGAGCAGGTGCTCAAAAAATATGTGATTGAATGAATGGATTAATAAGTTCAGTGCCAAGCTTTGCTTGCATATGATCTAGAGAGAAAAGGGAAACTTTAAATATTATTGTGCTTCTGCAAAAAAGAAAAAGAAAAGCTTGACAGTATTAATCTAGGTCTGTGGCATCCAAATATGGTTATCTATGTTAAAATTTTAGGGCCACCTCTTTGTTGAAGGCAAAATATAACTTCTGAGGTGTCTGAATCTTTATAAAAGGAAGCTTCTGTGCTCTATTGAGGTCAATCTCTTTGCTGCTTTTGATTTTTGCCCTGCAACATCTTTAGAGAGCAATGTTTCTGGTCAGAAACCTGCTAACAAATAACCTCTTTCTAACTGAAGTTCTTGCTTTCACCAAGGAAGAATTAAATGCCCAAGTTCAAGCTATTGGCAGTGGCGGGCCTTGGTTTGAGGACTCTTTTCTGTTCAGTTTTACATGCTCTGATAATAACTGCTCCCTTTATCAAATTTAAGAAAATTTAGACATACTCAGTGAGAAATTCTAAAGGCAGACACAGAAGATAAATGCTTGGAGAAGTGATTAGGTGATGACAGCATGTCCCTATTAGGGGGAAGAGGGAAAACATTATTCTGACCCACTAAGTCACTGATGAGCAGTATCAGAGAATCAGACTGAGTCTCTTTTTTCTTGTTACACAAACCAAATAGAACTTAGGAAAAGCAGTGACTGCATTTTCTTAAATCATCCATCTTGCCTTATACAATTTGTTTTTTCTCCTGTTTACAGAATTTTCCTCATTAGCTTAGCATTCTCCTTATTTTCATTTCTGGACTGTCCCGGTTGTGCACATTAAGTGAGAGACAGCTCTGTAGGGCAGCTGTATCTTTTCTATTTTCTATCGTAAGGTCTTGGTGGCTGGGGCACATTTGCTCTAAGCCTTCGAGAGTCCCAGGCTCACTTTCAGATGTATAAAAGGCATTCTCTTGGGTATTTATTTGTTCTGAACT
This sequence comes from Perodicticus potto, assembly GCA_963574655.1. Lineage (NCBI taxonomy): Eukaryota > Metazoa > Chordata > Mammalia > Primates > Lorisidae > Perodicticus > Perodicticus potto. Next base: position 81,080 of record CAUYRH010093745.1, read on the forward strand.
GGCATACATTAGTAAGAAAAATACTGAGATGTTTAGATTTATTATCTGCAGACTAGAAAAATGGGGAAATCCTTTCTAAAGGTCTGCTTAGGGCTCCAGCCATTGCTATGATTTAATTGCCAACTGACTATTTCAATTCTGTTCTGCCTTCAGCCCCCAGAGCTGTAAGGCTCCTCTGCCTTCACTCTGAAAGCATTCCTCTCTTGTGTCTGCTTCTAGTGAGTGCTGTACGTTTTTCTCCTTCTTCCTTTTCTGTTACAGTTGGTTGGAGGTGCTCAGCTTTGTACTAATCTAAATCACTACCTGTGTAGACTTTCTGGAGGACCAACTCTTGTTTTACATGAAGCACCAATCAATTGTCTCCTGGGATGTCCACACTGGATAGTTTGAACACTACTACATTGTACAACTTAGTTTATTTTTTGCAGGATATAAGAAATTGGTATAATTTCAGAAACACCAACTTTAGGCTTTCATTGAAACAATACACCAGGATTATTTAATTACATCCCAGTTCTCCCTTCTGTACCCTAATTCTCAGGCTATTTTTTTTGTTTTACTCCTCCTGGGGTCTTATCCATAGAATTCCCACCACCCTTGGGGGTCTTACTGCTTGTCTGTCATGGTCCGTCTGGCTAACAAAGATACTTTACTTTTCCATTTCCTTCACTTTTTTCATTTAAACCTCTGTGAATTTTTAGAATTCATTCTTTTATAAGATTTCTTCACCCTCCAAGGTGACAATTAGCTAATTTGTCATCAAACAACCTCTTTGTGCTAATAAAAGAAAGGATATAGATTCATTCGCTAGGGACCCTGAAGGCCTTCTTGAATGAATTGCATTTTATCACAGATCTTTTAGCCACAATGCTTCATTTTTGTTGCCACAACTAAAAGTGTAACTAATAGTAAAAATAATTTTAACATGTAATAATAACTTGAACATTTAGAATTTTAAAATCACTAAGCTCTCTATGAAATGCTTTATAATTTTTTTTCTTATCTTCATAATTGCCATTGTAACCCCCATTTTACTAACGAAAACTGAGATCAAGGTGATTAAGTAAGTTGCCCAAGGTCACACAGCAAGTTTGACATAACATATCTTTTAATCCTCACAATTACCCAGTTGGCTGGTGCACAGAATTTAAATAATTTTCTCTGTGTCACAAAACCAATAAGTAGCAGGCTTAGCATTCAAAGTCAGTCTTCTGATTTAAGAGTCTTTAGATTATTCTATGATATCAGCGTCTTTATTATATCCTACTAACCTTGTAGAAAGTACTAGGCTCTTTCAAAACTATTTGAAAGATGACAAGGCTATATCAGTTATCTAATGCCACTCCACAAAAACTTAAGTGCCACACACAGTATGTGTTTATTTGCTCTGTGAGAGTGAGAGGTGTAGCTGATCTGGGCTGGGTTGGCTTAATTACCTGCAGTCAGCTGTGGGTCATGTAGGCAGCTCTGCTCACCCTGGCTGGGTGAGCTCATGAGTACAGAGGTTGGCCGGCAACTGGCAGATCTAGATAGTGTCAGCTGGAGTGACAAGTGACATGGCTCTTTGCCACATGTCTCTCATTATCCAGCAGGCTGTCCTGGTAATGTTCTTATGGAAATCTTACAAGAGCAAGAACAGGAAAGCTGAGTTAAGCAAGCACTTTTCAACCCTTCGCTTGTGTGGCATTTGCTGAAATCCAACTGGCAAACCAAATCTCATGGCCGAACTCACATTTGAAGTTCCCCCTACAAAGTTTACAGGGAAGGTCATGGGTACGTGGAAGGGTGAAAAGCTGAGTCCTTTTTTCTCCAAACTATTTTAAGAGTCTAGCAAATTTTTAGCTGAACAGTAGTCCTTTGAGGCTCACTACTCAAGCAGTCCACACAAAAATAATAATGTAATATTTTCCTTGCTATATTGCCATTGCTTTAATATATTACCTTGTAGATCTAGGCTATAGGAGCCAATATTTTGGCTGAAAAATGCACTTGTGAAAATGCACTTACTGAAATTGCACTTGTGATCTCTGGTGACATAAATGCACTTATGATCATAATTATAAGCATAAAATACACTTCAAATTTGAATAATGGCAAGGCAATCCTACCTAAATTTATAATTCTCTTTCAAATAGAGTGTTGGCCCAACTCACCCAGTGCCTAGTGGTTTCCTGGTTTAGAAATTTGTTTTCTGGAATTTGATGCAGCTGTTCTCTCTGAGTGCTGGCCCATGGGGACAGATGGATAAACACAAAGCTTCTGAAAGCCATCCCAGAACCTTCAAAGTCAGCCCTCAGCTTAATGTCTGGGTCAGAAGTATAACAAAGTTAGTCTTGATAATTGTTCGTGAGTTTTCAGAGAGACTCATTATCAACACTCACAACCTGGTTGCAGTCCAATGGAGCTTTAGGAGACTAAATTCTAAGCAGAATCAAAATATGTGAGAATGAAAAGCTCAGCCCTGAGAACTGATGCTTACAACGGGTTACACATAAGGTATTTGCAATACCAATTAACGTGCTTTATTTCTTTGATTTGTCAAAACACAAAGGCATTCAAAACTGCTTACTCTTTCGCCTTATTTCACAAGCACCTAACACTAAAGCAGGCACATAGAGGTTAGATGCTCTGAAGTTACATGAATTACTTTGCCTTGTGAAAATCCCTTGGAAAAATTAGTAAGTCTAACAATTTCCCCACTGTAATACTGAGGATTGTGTTTTCATTGATCACATCTATTCTTTGCCTTTTCCTTTCTTCTGTCCTTCACATTGCTACTATACTTTAAGATTGTTATGATTGTGTCTTGGGCTCTTCCAGTTTCCCCTAAAAACTTCTTCCTCTTGAAAACTCTCCACCCCTCCCATGTGTTGAAATGTTGTTTACAATTATCCTCTCTAAATTTGTATCAGTGATCAGCGACACAGCAAGAGTGGGACAGTAGAGAACCAGTCCCCAATGTAGGTCATCAAGAGACGTTGTCCTGTAGATAACACAAAATAATAACGAAACAGACAAAAATCCAGTCTGTTCTTTACTGTCACCATTTGTGGAAATTCTTTTAATAATACCATTAATAGACTATTCCTCCCTGAAGAAAAAAAACTGTTGTATTAAGTTCTAAGAGAATGTTGCGGATTTGTTAAGTTTCAATATCATAATTATAAGCTTCTGATTAGTACCTTTTAATTTCATACGCTTTGTATAGGATTTTCCAGAGAAACAAAACCAATAGGAGACAAGCGTAGAGGTATAAAGAGATTTGTTATAGGAATCAATTGGTTCGTGTGACTACAGATGCTGAGAAGTCCCATGAGCTGCCACCTGCACACCGGAAGCTGGAGAAGCAGGAAGGTCAGTGGTGGACTAAAGTTCAAAGGCCAGTGGGGAGGGGCCCCAGATATGTGTGGAGATGCTGGAAAAGGTGGATGTTCCAGCTCAAGCAGGAAGCAATTTCATCTGCCCTTCCTCCACATTTCCTTTCTATTCAGGCCCTCTAAAATCTGGATGATGCCCACCCACCACATTGGGCATCTTCTTCTGACTCAGTCCACTGAATCAAATGGTAATCTCTTCCATCACAGAAACACGCCATACCCATACCCAGAGGTAATGTCTTACCAGCCATCTAGACAGCCAAGACCCAACATAGTCAGGTTGACACATAAAATTAACCATCATATCCTTTTTTATAATTTGTTTTTGGACAGGGTCTCATTCTGTTGCCCAGGCTGTAATGCAGGGGTATCATCATAGCTCACAGAAGCCTCAAACTCCTGGATTCAAATGATTCTGCTGCCTCAGCTTCCCAAGTAGTTGGGACTACAGGTATGCACCAGCACACCCAGCTATTTTTTCAAATTCTTGTTGCCTTGGGGTATTAATTTTACTCAGGCTGGTTTTAAGCAATCCTCCTGCCTTGGCCTCCCAAGTGCTAGGATGACAGATGCAAGCCATCATATTTGGCCAACACCTCTTAACAAACAACATATTCTGATGGAAATTAATGGGATAAACTCTTAGTTATATCCCAATTTATCCGGACATACCTTTATCCATTGTCTTCAAGAATAATATAAAGGTTAGCAATATTTTGAGCTTGCTTCATGAACACTTTCCACATCCAATGGTACTCTGCAGTCCTGTTTTAAAATAGTATTATTAGAATACTGACGTTAAATCGGTTAAAGTGATAATTGTAGACTATGGTTACATACCTAGAATTTCTCAGTGAATTAATTAACAAAACAGAAAATGATGAACATAAATAATCTATTGTTTAACAAATGGTGCCACAGAAATTAAGATACAAAAATCTACAACTTTACCACACTATACTATCAATTAGAAAATATAATAACAAACATCTACTAATGATTCTCAAATACATAGCAAGAAATATACAACAGCTATACAAAGAGAAATATAAGACTCAACTGACAGATATAAAAGACAACTAGAAGAAATAGGGCAAAATACTATATTCTTAAGTGGAAAAGTATAGTATCATCAGGTTCTCAAATCTCTTCAAATTAATCTACGAGTTCAAAACAATCCCTAACTCCAACTTCTAACAGGTTTTTATTTTCTAACCAAGTGATTCTTGCTTACACTAGAAAATAAGGTATGAAAAATAGCCGTGACATATTTGAAAGAATACAATTATGAGGTAGATATTTAGGTCAGACGTCAACTTATATTAGAAAGCTACTCTAACAAAAACTTGGGTTTATTGGAATAGGAATAAGAACATTGATTAGTAGAATATGCTAAAGACTCTTGGAAGGGACATGAAATCCATATATATACAAAGTGTCCATAAATTTTGTGGCCAATTAAAAAATTAGTAAAGTATTTTAAATTGCACATGAACTTCATGGCTACCTTGTGTATAAGAGAGAAAAAGAGAGAGGGAGAGAGAGAAATTTATTGCGCAGTCAAGGAAGTACTTCAGATGTGGTGAAATAAAAGATGTGTGTGACACCACCAGGACTCTTACATCCTTTTGTCCTGATTGCCTTGACCTCTACTTGCAGCCCTGCCCTGGTACATAGTTCTGTGTGGGTTTTCAGTTCCTTGCTATCAGCGCCTCATCCCAAGTGTATATTAAGTATCTCTTGCTTCCTGCCGAGGGGCTTCTCTCATAATCCCCAATGAGTGCACTCAACCCTAGTACATGTCAGTTCAAGATGATGGGAGCTAATGAATGAATGCTTCTCTCTTTTGCATCTTGAGTTAATGGTTCTGAGCCACATGTTGTAATGCAACACAGAATGTCCTATGCTGGGTAATTAGTCACCTGAAGTGATGACACACTAGAAAATGCTTGGATTGGCTTTCAGGCATTCCCTGGTGGGGCCTGCCACTTACTCCTACCACTGAAAATGCATTCTTAAAAAAAAGAAAATGGCCTCTGTCCTACACTATACTTTTAGGAAAAAACTCAGGCTAAGTCAGATGAACTATGGACTAAATGGTGTTAAGAAATTGTGCAATGGGATAAAGAATAAAGATAATCTACACATAAACAAATTCCACATTTGTTCAACAGAAGCTTCCTTTTCCATGTCAACTTTCTTTGGTGTATTGTCCAGACTCTCTTTGCTCTAGTCTGTCATGTGATTTCATTGTTTTACTGTCAGATATTTGCCAAAATATCATGTTTACAACTGACCTCAGCACCTTTCAGTGCTGTTATAAATTTATTCTCTTCTATACATCCTCCTTGTATTACAATTTGGTTTTTGGTGGACAGTGGAAATAAATTCCTGTGTTTAGGTATTTAGCCTGTTAATCTGAATCCATACTATTTTTAATTTTGCATTAGTTACATCCATTGTTACTATCTTAGAGCTGTGCTCAAAATTCTAATTTAAGAGTCTCTGACAAATAGAATTGTATCCAACTATGAAGATTTCTACTGAGCAATTAAGCTAGTCTCAATTGTCCTCTTGAGACAACAATGTCACCTGATATTACCACACTGTCTTAATCACAGCATTTTAGAGCTGGAAGGTCCTAAGAGATCATTTAGTCCCTGGATGTCCAATGTGTGGCTAGCTGACCAAATTAGCCTAGGCATCCTTGTTGGGACTCCCCTGAGAGTCTTCCAATTTAAAAAAAATTACACAAATTAGCACTCATTTGCTAGTAGGCTAACAGTTCCCAACTATCTACCTGTATTGACCATGTAAAATTGCCTATTGGCAGATTGAATTAAATAGCAAGTGGTAATTATTGTGTGGTTTAATTTAATTGAATGGAATTTTATCACTAATTTATGAAAAAATAAAGCAGGCATGGAGAAACCTCCGTATGCATTTGACGAACACTTGATTGAATGTTCTAGGCTTATTCTTAAGTAAGTTAATGTGTTCTGTATTCACACAGATATATATTTAATTGGCTCACTTTTAATCATTTTATGTTCCTAGTAAACAGAACACTTCATGTAAAATATATCAACTAGATATAGAAATAGATATCTATATATCTATATCAACTAGATATAGATATAGGCCTAGAAAGTGAGAGATTTTCCCCAGATCTCACTCATAGACCTCTTCAAAGTCCTCATTTTTCTAATGCAGAAAAAAAAAATAGAAAACATTATTTCTTTGCTTTATTTATCCAGACGTAGATTTTTTGAATTTAATTTTTTGTGTGGGTGTGTGTGTGCTAAGTGTGAGGTATTTGACTAAATCGGGAAAGGTCTAGAACGACTTAGGCTACATAATTTTTATTTATTATTATTATTTTTCTTTTTATTAAATCATGGTTGTGTTCATAAATGCAATCATGGAGTACAATGTGCTGGTTTTATATACAATTTGAAATATTTTCATCAAACTGATTGACATAGCTTTCATGGCATTTTCTTCGTTGTTGTGTACAGATGTAATTTTTAAAAAGCTTTTTATTTTGAAATAATTACCGATGCAAAAGAAGTTGCAAGGATAGTATAGAGAGGCCTCCTGTACCCTTTACCTGGTTTCCTCCAGCGGTTCCATCTTGAATAACTATGTACAATACCCAGACTAGGAAATTGACCTTGGTACTTGGCGTATGCAGAGTTGCAAGTCATTTTATTATGTGCACAGATTTGTGTGGCCACTGTAATCAAGACAGACAACTATTCCATCACTTCACAAGTCTCTGTCCTGTTTACCCTTTCCACACACCCTCCTTTCTCGTATTGGTCCTTTCTCTCAACTATCTCTCAACGCTGCAATCCCTAATCTGTTCTCCATGTCTATAATTTTATCATTTAGAGAATATTATTCAATTGGAATCATGCAGTATGTGACCTTGTGAGATTGGCCTGATCTTTTTTTCCTCTTAGGATAGTGCACTTGAGAAGCATCCAAAGAGTTGCAGGTGCCAGTAATTCTTTTTATTTTTGTTATTGTTTGGTATGACTCATTCCTTTTATCACATGGCGTGGATGTGCCACCGTTTGCCAGTCACCCATTAAAGGACTCATTGGCTGTTCCAGTTTTGGGCTTTTGCAAATAAAGCTGCTATGAATAATTATGTACAGGTTTTATGTGGATATAAGTTTTCATTTCTCTAGGATAAATGCCCAGAAAGGAGATTGCTGAATTACGAGGTCAGTGTCTATGTAGTTTTTTTTTTTTTTTAATAAAAACTTCCTAACTTTTCCCTTTTCCATTTCTATAAACAATGTGTCAGAGATTCCGTTTCTGAGAATGCCTGCCAGAATTTGCTACTCTCACGATTTTATTTTAATTTTTCGGATAGGTGTGTCATCATATCTTTTGTGCTTGAATTTGCATTTCCCTGTTGGCTTGTGACATTGAATATTTATTCTTATGCTTATTTGTCATCCATAAACCCTCTTCCAAGACATGTCTTTTTATGTGTTTTGCTCATTTTCTAATTGGATTGCTTGGTATTTTGTAATTGAGTCTGATAATCCCTTATATATTCTAGATATGCATTCTCTGTCAAATATGTGTTTTGAAAATACTTTCTCCCCATCTGTGGCTTTTCATTTCATTCTTTTAAAAGAGCCTTTTCCAGAGCAAAAGGTTTTTAATTTTGATAACATCCAATTTATCAATACTTTCTTTTATGGGCTATGTCTCTGGTGTGGAATCCAGAAATACTTCCTAGGTCCTGAAGATTTTCTCTTACATTTTTTTCTAAAGGTTTATAGTTTTATGGCTTAATATTCCAATGTAAGGTCCACTAGGTTAACGTTTGTATAAGACATATGATTTAGACTGACGTTTGTATTTTTTGCTATGAATATCCAGCTGCTGTGTCCTCATTTATCGAATAAAGAAATCCTAGGTGATGCCTGTGGCTCAAAGGAGTAGGGCGCCAGTCCCATATACTGGAGGTGGCAGGTTCAAACCAAGCCCGGGTCAAAAACTGCAAAAAAAAAAAGAAAAAAATATCCTTTCTCCATTGAATTGTCTTGCAATTTTGTAAAAAATCAGGTGGCTTTACTTACTGAAATATTTTTTCTGGGTTCTCTATTTTGTTCTGTTGATCTATGTGCTCATTTTTTCTGCTAGTTACGGCACTGTGTTGCTTGGTGTAGCTATATAATGCGTCTTGAAATTGAGTGGACTAATTCTTCTCAATTCGTTATTTTTTCAAGATAGTTTCAGCTACTGTTCATTGCCTTTCCATATAAATTTGTGATAGTCTTGCATATATCTATGGAAAGATCTCACTGAGATTTTGACAGGAATTGAATTAAAACAATACATCTATTGAGAGAAAATTGACATCTTTACTATGTAGAGTTGTTTAATCTATGAACTGCTTTGTGTTTCTATTTATTTTAGTATTATTTGATTCATTCATTAACATGTTTTAGTTTTTAGCACACAAGTCCTGTATATGTTGTGTTAGATTTGCATTTTTTTCCTTTTTTAAAGTGATAATAATAGTGCTTTAAAAACTTTTAGTGCCTATATATTTATTGCTAGTAAATAGGCACAATGGGTATTTGTATGTTCATTTTATAATCTGTGACATTGCTAAATTTATTAAATTTTTTTTTTTTTAAAGAAAGTCCTTGCCCTTTTACTATAGGTGATCATGTCATTAGCAAGTACTGGTGGTTAATTTTTTCCTTTCTGATCCTTAATGTCTTTAATTTATTTTCCCGTCTTATTGAATTCCCTAGAAATTCTAGTACTGTGTTGAATAGTAGTGGTGAGAGTGTACATCATTGCCTTTTTCCCAGTCATAGGGGAAACATTCATTCTTTCATTATTTTATATAATATTGGCTGTTGAAATCTTATGGATGTTCTTTATTAAGTTGAAGAGATCCCTCTGTATTCCTGTTTTTTCCTGAGATATTTTTATCATGAGTGGTTGTTGAATTTTGTCGAGTGCGTTCTCTGCATCAATTGACATAATCATTTGATTTTCTTTGTTAGCCTATGAACTTGGTGGTTACATTTTTTGATGTCCAAGAGTTGAGGAATATTTTGAACCCATCCAAAAACTTTTCAGTTTGCAAAGGATGCTTAGAAGATGATGCTAAATGGAAAACAGCATAACATAGGCATGTGGTAGGAAAAATATTCTTTTTTTTATTTTAAATGTATGATTTTTATTTTATTTTAATCTTTATTTATTTATTTTTTTGAGACAGAGCCTCAAGCTGTCACCCTGGGTAGAGTGCTGTGGCATCACAGCTCACAGCAACTTCCAACTCCTGGGCTCAAGCGAGGCTCTGGCCTCCAGCTCCCAAGTAGCTGGGACTACAGGTGCCCACCACAATGCCCGGCCATTTTTTGGTTGTAGCCGTTGTTGTTGTTTGGTGGGCCAGGCTGGATTCGAACCCGCCAGCTCAGGTGTACGTGGCTGGCGCCTTAGCCCGTTGAGCCACAGGTGCCGAGCCAGGAAAAATATTCTGATTTTGCATTAAAAAAATCCTTGTGCACTTGCCCTTTTACTTTTATTCTGTTGTGATCACACTCTTTCATTATCTATGTATGTTTTTCTCTCTATATTTTTTATAGCTATCTATGTCTGCATAGTAAAAAGAGAAGAAGGGATTACAGCTATGTGATAAGAGTGTTTGTTTTGGGGTAGTGAGATTACACCTAACTTTTGCTGTTTTCCCGGTGAGTTTTCTTTTCTTAATTTTATGTAATGAAGAGACATCAGGAAGATAATTTTAAATCCAATGAGATTCATGACTTATAAGAGATTCTGCACACATCACAAAATAGCTTGTTATCCTTGAACAAATCGTTAGTCTCTTATAGAGCTGATCATTTACATTCACAGAGGACAAGCTCTGGACTTTGTCCTTGGTTACCCTAGAACTTTTCTCTTAATTTAACATCTCTCTTCACTTGGTTTTTAAGGCTGAGAGATGGGGAAGAAGAGTGATAAAAGCTTTCCCTTGATATTACATACTTTCCATTAAGTTTTAAAAATATCCCACTGTTGTCCATAATAGAGCCACTCATTAGAATCACACATACTGAAGTGCTGCTCCGCCCTCTCATCCATTACTTTTCCCCTAAATAATAAGTTCATGAATAAATCCATAGAATAGGAGTTAAAAACCCAAGTAAGTTTCAAAGGCTAGGATCTGAAAGCCTTTTGTGTCTTTTCTTTGGAAGAAATCCATTGATGTACTCCATCACTTTTTCATTAATTAAAATATATTTTTTGACAGCTATGTATTCCACTGCATGGTCATAAAGATGAAAAAAATACATTCTTCTATCTCATTATAGCTACAATCTAGATGTAGAGAAATATATATGAATGTATAAACAGGATACAGTTAGACAATGAAATACATAGTAGAAGGTGAAGAATAAAATGCTATGAGCTTCAGAGAAAGAGCCAAGTGCATGCATCTTCAAAACTATAATAAATAGAAACAAAAAAAACATAGTACACATTTGGAAAATAATTAAAAATCTGATTAAGCTAGTTTTTGATAAAAGATAATAGATTTCAGTAACTTAGCATAAACTCACCTAAAAAGTAGATCACAGTAGCTCAGAGAGGAATTTACTTAGGCAAATGTCAAAATAGATAGCAGGCCCCCTGCACACTTTTTCTAACATATCACAATCTTCATCACCGCCTATTTCTTTCTTATAAGGGCAAAAGAAAATGTCGGTCCCAAATGTGAGAATATAGTAATTTTCATTTTAATCAATAGCCTATTTGTTAGCATCAAACATATATAAAGACTAAAGCAGAAGCAGAACAGGAACACCAGCAGTACGGAGGTATAAATAAAACCAGTTTAACTTGTTGAAACTGGACAAGTTTTGACCTGTAAAAATGGCAGTTTCACATGGCTCATTCTAATAGTATTGGATAAGAAAGAAGTAGAATTTTAAAAAGACACTTATTTCTCAATGAGACGTTTGACTATAAAAGTACATTGAATTAATAAAATCTATTTCTAAAAATCTGATGGTGTGTAACTGGGGCTCCATGCTTATAATATCTGTATCTAACACCACTTTTTGAGTTTTCTTTAATTGGAGAGGGTGTGATCCACCATATACTTTGTCCTTAACAAGTGTGATATCTCTTAAATTTCTCAAATCCACTTAGGATTATTCAGACATTTTTAAGCATGGAAATAATCAGTGTCTAACACAACTCATTTGGCTTTTTCATAATCATGAGGACTTTCATTTGTATCGTGATGCAACATATTTATTTTATGGGCTTGTCATTTTGTTAATGTGCTTACTTCTATATTATATTATGTTTTTATTTTGAGACAGAGTCTCAAGCTGTCTCTCTGGGTAGAGTGCCATGGCATCATAGCTCGCAGAAACCTTAAACTCGGGCTCAAGCGATCCTCTTGCCTCAGATTTTCTATTTTTCGTAGGGATAGCGTCTCTCTTTTGCTCAGGCTGGTCTTGAACTGGTGAGCTCAAGTGATCCACCTGCCTCGGCCTCCCAGGGTGCTAGGATCTCTATTATATTGTTATTCAGCCTGGGTTAGTTCTAGAATGCAAAAGGAGGACGTAAGAGTCTGCCTTACATGGACATGTGTTTTCATAGTAACAGAGCACACTTCTCTGCATGCTGGCCGTAAGCATGTTGATGCGGGGAAGGCGGGGAAACATTAGCTGGCTTGCTGCTCTTGGTACAACAGTACCGTTTAGCATAAATATCTAATGTATCTAACTGGATTCAATAAGGAATTGCACCCTGGTGTCACAATTGCTGATCGCTTTAGTCTCTTTTATTCTTTGGATCACTTCGTTTTGTTAGGAATGTGTATTTTATTTCCTAATGACAAAAGCAGAATACCCTTTTTCAAACAACTTCCCACTTGCTGCCCCTTCTCTACCTTTCTGCTCTGTATCAGTTGAAGCATTTAATCTAATCTCTTGCAATTAAAGGAAGATTTTTCTTATTTTTATTTATGGACTGCCTTTGTCATTCTAATTTTTTAATTACGTGCAGTCAGACTTGGTTAATCTGAATTAGTATGCAAAAATCCATGGTAGAATTAAATAGAAATCAGTACAGCAAGTCAAAAGTAAAGAAGGTCCAATAGCTGAATCACTTTTACCACTACCCTAAGGAATAGTTTTCATTGTAATAGCACGTTTATTGCGTACCCATCCATACTGTAACTGAAGGTTTTTGAACCTCAGCACTGTTGACACATTTGATTGGATGATTCTTAATGGCGGCGAATTTTCTGTGCACTGTAGGATGTTAAGCAGCACCCCTGACGTCAGGCGCCAGCAGCACCCCAATCCCTAGTTGAGAACATCAAAAACATATTGCCACATGTTTCCACGGGGCCAGAATTGCTCCAAGTTGAGAATCTCTGCTGTCTTCTTAAATTCTTAACTCGCTATAAAGCTAGGGGTAATAGCCAGGCTGAATAAAGCACATATTTACATGTCTCCTTTCAAAAGCCAGTTCAAGTCAGACTGTGATAGTCAATAAAGGACAAAAAAATGTTACATGGGGCTGTGCACGGCAGTTGGACACAGACTCAAAGGGATCTCAATATGATATCATCAAATTTCAAAACACCTTTAAAAAAAATTAGTATGTAATAAATACCATACATTCAGAAAAAGGACTTTTTATAGAATCCTCATGAAGTATAAACATCATTAAAATTTCAATCTATACCTACTATTCATTAAAATCTTATATCTGAATTTTTAAAACAGTTGCCAATTGGTAAGTATTGCACCTTGGAAATTTCAATCACTAAATTATTACTTGTTATACTCACAAAGTGCTGTGATAGTGGGGGGGTGGATATAAGAAGTAACACTTTAATTCTTTCCTGCAGATATCCGGCCACGCCCTGTGGACCCCAAGTCAGACTAATCACTTTACGCTGGAGCCTGTACCTCAATCTGCCTACAAGGATGACCCTACCAAAGCCAGGAGCAACTAATTGCCTGCTCCTTGCAGATATTTACATCCTGGCTTTCATAAATCTGTGCATGTACATTCATATGGATATATGTATATGATGTATGTGTTGATATATGTGACAATGCAAGCTAATTTCACCCCCCAAATACAAGTAAATAGACTATTTACTCTCCCATATTTTCTTTCTTCTCCTCTTTTCTGTTGTGCAATCTTTGAGAAAAATCCTTTTTCCCAGCAGGATAGGATTATAGAAATAAAACTTGAGAGGGGAGCTGCACTGCGAAATAGAAGAACATTTAATGAAAAAGATCTTCATGAAAGACAATACAAGAGATGGAAAGAAACAGGCAGGGGTGAGCCAAAGGGTTATGGAGATGCTTAGAGAGAAAGATTACTGCAGAGAATGATGAAATTTTGAATTTTTAAAGCACTCTGTTTTATCAGGAGAATTCAGCACAATTATTAATAATTTCAATTATTTAAAAATATGGGAAAAATTACTACAGAGACATTGGCGATCAACATTTTTGTAGCAGGTTGACTTTTTGGTCTGGCTCTCTGAGTACGGACCTCAACATCCCTGTACAAATATTCATGGGAGAAAGTAGAAAAATTGTCTCCATAATTGGAGTCCAGAAAACTCCAATTTGAGCCTCTTTCATTGGAGATGAATATCCCAAGTAAACCTCTTTTACCTGAGCCCTGAGTTTTACTCTATTTTCCCTGCATATCTTACCCATGTTGGTTTTCGATAGTGACCTTGGACTCTCAGAGGTGATGAACATTTAATTAGATGTGTTTCTTCAGTTAGTTCCCTCAAACATGATTTGGACAATTCCAAGGAAAAATATTCACCTAATATTGGAAACTCAGATTAGCAGGAATATACTTTTTCTTAGTTTTGTGCTAGGAGAGTTTATTCTTTTAAATATATGTATCGTTATATAGGAACATTCTACAAGCTGCTAACAACACATGGGAGTCCTTGTAACCACAAAATTAGTGCTATGTTTCCCCCAAACTCCCACGTAGCATCAAGATTTTTATAGTTTTAAGTGACAGAAATGGAACAGGATCTCCCTTAAGTATAACAAACAAATAAACAAAACAAAAGGTAGAGGTCTTGGAAGGGATTTATTGGCACATGTTAGATGAATACAAAATCTGCTGGTAGAAGGCTTCACACACTCATAAATAAAGAGGTTCATTATGTTTCAGCTCCTACTCTTTTTCTCTCTTACTATTTCTCAGGTATACTCTTTGCTTATAGTTAAATGTAGCTACTGTGAGTCCAAGACCTACATTTTGCTAGCTTACTAAATTGTAGTTACTAATTGTAATTACCAAATGCATGAAGAAGGATTCTCAATTATAAAACAAAGGCCAAGTATGTACCTCATGTAAAGAAGGAAAAATAAATGTATTGGGAGAATATTCAGTAGTTCACTAAATATATGAGCAGTCCAGCAAACTAGGTTGGAGAGGCTAAGAATTCCAGGTCACAGCTTGGGAAGAGTTCACAGCTGCCTCTGAAGCCACAGTCACACCTACCACAGCTAGTGCCACTAACACTGGACAAGAGAAAACCAGTCCTAAGTAACCCTTATTTTCCAAACCATGCTTAAAAGGTTTTCTAAGTATTCCTGGACAGCAGCATCAGAGTACAGTAGGTCTTAATGACAATAAACTCATTCTAGAAAAAGGGCTATGAGCCTCATTGCTGAATAAAACTGTGGTCACATTCTAAGTGCTTCCTTTGGGAAGCTGTGTAATGACACCAGCTACTAGTCCACCCTTCCAAGTTATTTTGGAACTCTTTCTCTGGCATGGCCATCAAAGCTGTCATCATAGTACTCTCAATGTCCTGAATGTCATCAAAATATCTTCCTTTCAATGCTTCCTTTATCTTTGGGTAAAGAAAAAAGTCACTGAGTAGGATGGGTGCTCCAATACAGTTATTTGTTTACTGGCTAAAAACTCCCTCACAGACAGTGCAGCGTGAGCTGGTGCATTGTTGTGATGCAAGAGCCATGAGTTGTTGGTCAAGATTTTCAGTTAAGTTTTTCTGTTTCTCTATCAATGTCTGCTTTTTCTTTTATGCTTGTCACTGTCAGTTGACAATTTTGATATAAAATTCAACAAATCTTTGTAATGGTTTCATCAGTTCTGTTCATTACTGGCTTCTCTGATCTTGCTTCTTCATCAGTGAGGCTTTTTCTCAGAAAAATGTTTAATGCACTTATACACTGTTGTTTTTTTCATGGCATTATCCCCATAAAATTGGACTAAACTTCCTGACTTCACTTCCACTGTTGCTGAGTTAGCAACAGCAATATGAAGGAGCTAAGAAAGTTTTGCCCCAAAATATTACTCCTTGGTATAAAGAATATTTTGAATTAAAGGCCGTTCATGATCAGGAAGCATTGAAAGAGGCCTTTCCTGTCTACATAAATTCTGAGTAACCTGATTGAGAAACAAAATGGAGATGCTGACTTCCTTATCACAAACTAATAGACCCAGCTCCAGGATCATTTGAAGCATGATGCCTGTATCTCAGGTTAATCTACAAATCAATTTTCCATCCATCTACACCCCTCCCCCCAGCAACCACTTGCTCCACCTACACTTTATACATTCTCCCCTCTTCCTTCCAAAAGGCACATATAAAAGTCTGTGACCTTCATTGAGACTTTGGGTAATCATTCTTGTGGTTTCCCCCCATGCTCATGTTAGTTGGAAATAAAACTTATTATTCTACCATAATTGTGAATTGATCTTTCAGCTAACCAACCAAAGGGATAAGGGCAGCTTTTGCCCTGATTCCTACAAATATAATATCCTTGTTTCTCTTTCTTCCACTGGAATAACAGGTCCCAAAAAGTCAAATGGCATGCCCAGCTTTTGATTCAATGCACTCATCAGTGAGCAAAATATTATCTACAAACTAGGGCTTCCATTGAGGTTTCTGTATGTTCTTCCATTATTCTATAAAGCTAGTTAATTTGATTGTCATGTAAAACTGATGATTCTTTGGCATATTATTTCAATTACTTAATTCTTTTGCTGTACAATGATTTCCTGGTCATTAACAATGCTGTTAGCATAAAACAATGGTGTAGGAGGGAAACTGCAAGACTAGTATGGCTTGCTTGATGATATAATCCAAATCAGAATCCATTTCTAGTATAGTGATGACAAATTGCACCCCTCTAAGGTAGAAGGTTTTAAAGGGAAGGAGCTTTTCCTCAGGTGTCTGGCTATTCTTAATAGGGAATTCAAGTTCACTGCCCTGTGTTATCCGGTGCTCATCTAGGGTGTAGATATATCAGTGCACGGTGTGATTTATATGTTGTTGTGCCAAATTCTGCCCACATTTTTTTGAGTGTGGAGGTTGGTAGTGTTTCAATTAACTTCATATCTCCTTAAACTATCTCATGTAAGTTTCTGTAATGTACTATCAATAATTCTGCGTATTTCAGTTATCTGGTTCCCAGAGTGGAGACATTTTTCCTATCTATGAAGTGAGATGGGGTCTTGCGTTCCAACAATTTCCAAACAATGAAGAATTGCCCTAAAATAGAAAATACATTTATATGGTCAGAAACTATATTGGGCTCAGAAGTAAGAAAACAGATTAACTGGGAAGATGCTGGTAGAATTGGTTCCTTCTGTAGATTCTAAGGAGAGAACCCATTTCCGGGTCCTTTACAGGTTGTGGTGGCTGCAAGTATTCCTTGGCTATGGCCTCTTCCTTCACCTTCAAAGTGCATCACTTGAATCTCTGTTTCCATTGTTGTGTAGCCTTCTTTCTCTCTACAGTCAAATTTTCATCAACCTCCCCTTTAAAAGGTCACTTGTGATTGCACAAAAGGCCCACCTGGATAAGTCAGGCTATTCTCCCACCTCAAGATGCTTACTTCAAGCACATTTATAAAATTTCTTTTGCCATTAAAGGTAACTTTTCTATTTTCTAGATATGATGACCTGGATGTCTTTAAAGTCATTGTTCAATGTGCCCCAGGATCAGATTCTACCCCATGGGAAAATTAAAAACAAAACAAAACACACACACACAAAACAAAACAAAACAAAAAAATAGCCACAGGAAAATTTAGAATAGCTTGCTTAACTCACATGATCTATTATCACAGGTTGAGAGGAAGTTTCGGATGTCAGGTGGTTTTTAGAGCTTAATACTCAGAAGGAAGCAGAATTAGGCAGCATTTTCCTCTTAATCTGGGGACAGCCCCATCAATTCACGTAGAATTAATCTCACCAGGAAATTACTGATATTGAGGAAGCATTTGATATATGCTGGACACTGTGCAACTACCTCGATTGGCTTATGTTAGTTCTCACAAGTATTCTACAAGTAAGGAATAACAATTATCTGCCTTTCACAAATCAGAAAACTGAGGCACACCAAGGAGTAAAAAAACTGGTGCCCAAGTCAAAGAGACGTGGAGTATGAATGCAGACATTTTGATTCCAGAGCCCAAATATTTAACTACAAAGGGGAAACAATTAGAGGCAAGCACATCAAAGCGTCTCCATTACCATGTGCAATCATGTAATAAATCAAATGTGCAGATTGAATTCTGAAGCAGGGGCTTGGACGAAGTTTGGTGAAGGAAGGAGAATTGGACAGAAAAAGTCAAATTTTGACACAGATTCATCATACCTTCAGGTTAAGCTTGAAGCAAATTTTGTCTAGCAGAGTGTCTTCCATTGTTGACCCATAGCTAGACCTTTTTACCCTCACTTTGTTTAGTTCTTCATGGGGTGGTTATGGGAGGGGAATAACCTCAGGCAAGGTGGCTCTTAGAAGTGGAGGCAGACCTGGAGGAGCTAACAGCTCCAGGCTGTCTGCTGAGTTCAATTCTTGCAGCCTGGACAAGGAATCCTTTCCTAGAGGGAGATCTGGACTTGGAGCCCAACTCCATGTCTATCCCGGCTATCCTTGAGACCAGTTTTCTACCTTGACCACACATTTCTATCATGTGGGAGCTTTTGAAAAATGCCATCCTAGTCTAATTAAATCTAAATACCTGGAGTAGAGTATGCCATCGGCATTTTAGTAGAATCTCCAAGGTCATTCTAATATGTGACCAGTATTTGGAATCATTGATTAAAGGCAAACCAAAGAAATTAGATAAATTTTTGGAACTTCCAAAAACAAAGGGAGAAACATCTCTACTTGCATTTGCTTCAAAAATCACTTGTTTTGTCGAGAAATTGATGTGTCATAAGTCATTTACAAACACATATTTACATTTATGCTTCTACAGATTTTGCTCATTTCATACACACACACACAAACTCATAATTTTATGTAATTTTTATTATCTCAGAATCCCCAAGCCTGCTCCTACATGGTGAAAGAAGATAATTTTTATCCTTTTGGTCTTTAAATAGCTTTCTCTGAAAACTTAACATTCTTCAGCACCATGGACGCTTGGAGGGATGCATTTCCAATTATCTATTTATAAATGAAATTCTGATCTCCCTGCTGGAAAGGTCATGTCTAGAGTGATCTCTGAGCCATATGGCTAAGAAAATGAAGTGGCAAGTTTATTCTTCTGAGATATATGTTGATGCTTCAGCTAATTAGTCTTTTCTAAATTTGTGTCATTGCTATTAGAAGATAGGAGACAGAAAAATCTGTAGTATTTAGTCAATAATATATTATTAGCTTACTTTGAGATGACGCTAGGTAGATAAACTCGTAAATCTTAATTAAGAGACATGTGAGTAAAATCCTATAATTCTGAATTACAGAGTTACAAATTAATTCTTTCTGTTTCCACTTGAACTGGAATTCTTCTATAACAAAGATTTGGTGCATGTATAGTTGTAACAGTTACTTTAATTAAAAAATCTTAATTGCATTTTATAGGTGTGCCTGTCTCTACTGTAGTTCCTGCTTCTCATGGTCAAGACCACCTAAATCATACAGGCATACTTATAGATTTAACTTTAAGTCAATTTTGGAAACCAATGCTGACTCAAGGACCTAGACCAAGATTATGAAAGACCTAGAGTCAGTGCATTTGTGGTTTAGCATTTGCTCTTGCTAGATATGATGCCTCTTTTGCTTGAAGCCTTAACATTGTTTTTACTTCCTAATTCTGGGCCTGAGATGCAACAGCTTACTTGGATTTATAGTGACTGACTGATGTTGAATCTTTGTAACCACCAGCAATTTCCTGCTTGGAGTAAGAATATTGAATCTTGATCTTAGATTTTTGGCAAATCGTTATTTTTGTTCTCCTTTGTCTTAATAGATGGATATTTGGGGCTTGATGATTTATCTTAAGGTACCTGTTTCTGATTGTCTACTCACATTTTGGGTTTCATTTTGTGGTACTCAGCCTTTGATCAACTTAGTAGGTCTAAACGTTTTGGAAATACTACATGTTTTTATAAATACTACATAGTTTCCAATTTGTTAACATTAATTATCTTAATATAACACCAAATTTTAAATATCTCTCCTTCCTGGCTTAGAGTTTATCCAAGATCGTCTACATAGGTCAAAGTAAATCTCAAATTTAGTATTTTTAAAAATGCTAATATACATGGAATAGTTAAGTCTCAAATTTTGTATTTTTAAAAACATCAATGTACATAGAAGATTTAACACAGTTGCAACATATTTGAATAGCAAATAATGAACATTATGTTCAGAAGTAGAATGCATGTTGTTAATAGATTGCTATTGTAATATCACTAAGTATGGAAATCGATTTACATACTACCTTTTACTAGTGGGTGAACAGAGAAATAAATTATCTATGATTTACACGTGTCCAGAATCTTTCAAAGTTTTGTGCATAATTTGGTATTATTAAATGACAAATTGTGTCCACAATTTCTTTTCATGTTAGGGAGCAGTGTGCTTCCTGTCAAAAAATAAAACATAGATTATTTTTTACAGAAAATCCTAACACGTTTTCTTTTGACTAAACAAAGCAAAAATTCTGTAATACTCTGTGTAGGAAGCATTCAATAGCGTGGATGTTGAAATGGCTTATGAAAAGAAAAAGAATACTTAAAATAGAAATACAAATACTTATAGGAAAGTGTTGGGGAGACAAAGTCTGCATGAAGAGTGTAAATAAACCATTCACTTTTCTAACATTTGGTTCTGCCCCTTCTCTTTGAGGATTGCCTGCCCATTGTTCTTCAAATCCATCAGAGACTTGATGTCAAACTAACATCTCTAAGCATTTATTTCTTTCTCTCTGTTATTTGAAATTTTGACAGAACTAAAACATTTATATGAAAACAAATCTATGTATAGATATATTTATGAATAGGTGCATCCCTTACTTATATATGTATCTATCCATCTACATATTCAATGAGCACTAGTCAAAGACCATCAGGAAAAAGCGCACCTGTTGGTGAAGAAAGTTTTGTGTTTGTGGGTGTTCATTGCAATAAGAGGAATCACTCAACATGGGAAACTGGGGAAGAGTTATTATTATTATAACCTTATTATAGAAGTAGGCCTCCTCTTAAAATGTCGAGGGGGTTCTGGTGAAGATTTGGCCTGGGTGCTTCCAGAGAGTGGGGCAATTATGGGATGTAAGAAGTACAGGGAAAGGCTAAAACTCAATTTGGTAAGGAAACAGCTGTCACTGATGTCAGCTGTGAATGGGCTATGCATGGTCGATCATTTTTGTGGTTTGTTTTATCCAGGGTTGTCTGTTTTATCTCTGCTCGGATATTTGATTATGAAATAGTCTTGCTTTTGTCTTGATGAATCGTGGTCACAGGGAGCTTTGTCTTATACTTGTGCTCTGTGAAATCATTTGCATGTGATGGAAGCTGTGGTCCAGCTGTGGTTCCAGGCCAGCTCCTAGCTGATAGTTGTTGTGGATTATTTCCTTTCTCTCTCTTTATCTGTATTATATGGACACGTATATGTCATCAGATTTAGGATAATTATTGCATTTTTCATGCTGTATTTGCATTTGTGTTTGTGACTATGCTAGCACCAAGTCTGACTATTGCAAATGTAGAGGAAATACTGAAAAATGAAAATTGGCCTTTCACCCTTTGAGCAGTAATTTACTTGAATATGCAACACCATTATTTACATTGTGTTATGTTCTAGATATGAATTTTACAACTTTAAATAAAATTTCCTTTCAGTAAATTTGTAACAGTTTTAATTTCCAAGTTGGATAAGTAATATAACATACAGTACTCAAAACTAGTTTTATAGGATATGTATAAAAATTGTTTTAAAACAATACTAAGTAATTAAACTTGTAATTACCTCTCTGTCCAACATTCTTCTCTTTTAAATACTTCTGAATTCAAGTTTGATTGAACAAGTAGATGATTTGCCTTTGCCTCAGTATGGTTGACATTTCTATTTTTATTTCTTTTTTTTATTCTTAAATCATAGCTGTGTACATTAATGCAGTCATAGGGTACAATGTGCTGGTTTTATATAGAATCTGAAATATTTTCATCAAACTGGTTAACATAGCCTTCATGGTATTTTCTTAGTTATTGTGTTATTTATATTCTACATTTAGTAACTTTCACCTGTACCCTTATAAGCTGCACTGTAGTGTGGTCCCGCCAATTAGCCTCCCTTCCCTCATCCTCTCCCCCCTCTCTCCCCTTTCCTCATATTCCTGGGCTATAACTGGGTTATAATTTTCATATGAAAGCTGAAGGACTTTCATAGTAGGACTGAGTACATTGGATACTTCTTCTTCCATTCTTGAGATACTTTGCTAAGAAGAATATGTTCCAGCTCCATCCATGTAAACATGAAAGAGGTAAAGTTTCCATCTTTCTTTAAGTCTCATAATATTCCATGGTGTACATGTACCATAATTTATTAATCCATTAGTGGGTCGATGGGCACTTGGGCTTCTTCCATGACTTAACAATTATGAATTGGGCTGCAATAAACATTATGGTACAAATATGTTTGTTACAATGTGATTTTTGGTCTTCTGGATATATACCTAGTAGAGGAATTGTAGGATCGAATGGCAGGTCTATTTTTAGATCCCTAAGTGTTCTCCAACCATCTTTCCAAAAAGAAGGTATTAGTTTGCATTCCCACCAGCAGTGTATAAGTGTTCCATTTAAACTTAAGATATGAAACTATAAAAATACTAGAAGAAGGTGCAGGGAAAACACTTGAAGAAATCAGCCTGGGCGAATATTTCATGAGGAGGACCCCGTGGGCAATAGAAGCAACCCGAAAAATACATTACAGGGACCTGATCAAACTAAAAAGCTTCTGTACAGCCAAGAACACAGTAAGTAAAGCAAGCAGACAGTCTTCAGAATGGGAGAAGACATTTGCAAGTTATGTCTCCAACAAAGGTT